>PITA01013116.1:0-20467 GCA_004023965.1 Spilogale gracilis
CTAAGCCACAACTCCTTTTGGATCGCGCGACTTTGTCTGCCCCCAGGGACCTGGGGCCTCTCCGGTCCCACAAAAGTCTGTAAAAAACGTCTTCCCCTGGTGGGGTCTACACGCGGCCCACGGTGTGGAGAGAAACAGGAGAGAAGGGCAGGATAGAATCCACTCCCGCTGCTTTCCCGGCAGCTGTGGCGGCTCAGGCAGGCCTGGGCGGCTGGGCGCGCGCCGGGGCCGGGGGCCGGGGCCCGCCGGGGCGGAGGCCCGGGCGGCTGCGCGCGCGCCGGGGCCGGGTTCGGGGGCCGGGGCCCACCAGGGCGCAGGCCCGGGCGGCTGCGCGCACGCCGGTGCCGGGGTCCACCGGGGCGGAGGCCCGGGCGGCTGTGCGTGCGCCGGGGCGTCGCCGGTGGGCGGAGGGAGTCCGGGCAGCGGGAAAAGAAAGAAAATAAAAGATTTTAAAAAGTCTTGCCTTGCCCCGGGCTCCGTTGTGTTTAGCTTCTTTCTAGCCCCAATTCAGGCCGTAATCTGCTGTTATTCCTCAATCACAGAGTACTTTCGTTTTCGGGCACTTGTTTTCAATGGTTCAGCTCTGCGGGCTTCCTCCCCCACTCTCGTCTCTGGGGGCAAGCCTCCAGACCCTCCAATTTGTTTCTACCTTTTTGCCGATGTTCTTTGTCTCTCGTGGCGGTCCAGAAGTGGGAAATATCACATTTGAGGCTGGTTTCATGGGTGTTCACGGTGGTCTTATAGTGGTTTTTTTGTTGGAATTCAGCTCTCTTCAGGGAACTCCCTGAAATGCAGTCACCTGGCCTTCTGCCATCTTGACCCCCCTTGATATGTAAAGCTTTAGTTTTTCTTGCTTTCATATTTTGGAATCTCGTTTCTTTTAATAGACCGAAATACACCCTGGTTCTAGTTTATTGTTCTGTTCTATTCACCTTCTCTTTGATTTCATTCTCTCTCTTTTCTTGGGGGAGGAGGTGATTTCTGTTCTCTTCTGATTTGTTTGATGTATATATTTCTGGGGTCATTGTTGGTATTTTTGTATTTTGAAATAAAAAAGGCTATTACTGAGATGCAATAAAAAGTGGAGACTGTAACTGCTAGGATGAGGCAGAAGAGAGAGTCGATGATATAGAAGACAAAATGATGGAGAATAAAGAAGCTAAGAAAAAGAAAGATAAGCGCTACTGGATCATGAAGGGAGAATTTGAGAGATCAGTGATACCGTAAAGCAAAACAATATTAGAAAAATTGGGGCTCAGGGGAAGAGAAAAGAGAGACAGGTAGAAGATTTAAGAACATCCTTGATCTGGGGAAGGAAATAGGCAGTCAAGTCCAGGAGGCACAGTGAACCCCTCAAAATCAATAAAAATGGGTCGACACCTTGACATATAATAGTGAAGCCTTTAGATTTCAGAGGTAAAGAGAAAATCCTGAAAACAGCTCAGGAGAAGAGGCTCTTAACTTATGAGGGTGGACACATAAGGCTGACAGCAGTCCTATCCACAGAGACCTGGCAGGCCAGAAAGGACTGGCATGATATATTCAAGGTGCCAGATAAGGAAAAATATGCATCCAAGAATACTTTATTCATCAAGGCTATCATTCAGAATAGAAGGAGAAATAAAGAACTTCCAGGACAAACATAAAAGAGTTTGTGATCACTAAACCAGCCCTGCAGGAAATATTAAAGGGGATCCATTGAGTGAAAAGTGAGCCCAAGAGTAACAAAGACCTGTAAGGAACAGAGACATTGTACAGAAACAGTGACTTTACAGGTGATACAATGGCATTAAATTAATATTTTTCAGTAATTTATCTGAATATAAATGGGATAAATGCTCCAATCAAAAGACACAGGGTATCAGATTGGATAAAAAAATAAGACCCATTGATATGGTGTTTGGAGGAGACTCATTTTAGACCCAGAGACACCTCCATATTGAAAATGAGGGAATATTATGCTAAAGGACATCAAAGGAAAGCTGGGGTAGCAATCTTTATATCAGACAAATTAGATTTTAAACTGAAGAGTGTATTAAGAGATCAAGAGGGACATGATATTATAATTAAAGGGTTTATCCATCAAGAAGATCCAACAATTGTAAATATTTTACTCCTAACTTGGGAGCACAATTGTATAAACCAATTAATAATAAAATTTTAAAAAACACATTGATAATAATACAATAATAGTAGAGGACTTTAACACCCCACTCACTAAAATGTACAGATCATCTAAGCAGATCAACAAAGAAACAAGGGCTTTGAATGACATACTGGACCAGATGGACTTCACAGATATATTCAGAGCATCCCATCCTAAAACAACAAAATACACATTCTTCTCAGGTGCACATGGAATATTCTCCAGAATAGATCACATACTGGATCACAAATCAGGTCTCAACTGGTACCAAAAGACTGGGGTCATTCTTTGCATATTTTCAGACCACAGTGCTTTGAAACTTGAACTCCATCACAAGAAAAAATTTGGAAGGAACTCAAATACATGGAGATTAAAGAGCATCCTACTAGAGAATGAATGGGTCAATCAGGAAATTAAAGAAGAATGAAAAAAGTTCATGGAAACAAATGAAAATGAAAACACAACTGTTCAAAACCTTTGGGATGCAGCAAAGGTGGTCTTAAGAGGGAAGTACATAGCAATACAAACCTTTCTCAAGAAACAAGAAAAGTCTCAAATACACAACCTAACCTTATACCTAAAGGAGCTGGAGAAAGAACATCAAATAAAGCCTAAATTCAACGAGAGGAAAAATAATAAATATTAGGGCAGAAATCAGTGAAATAGAAACCAAAAGAACAGTAGAACAGATCAACAAAACTAGAAGCTGTTTCTTTCAATTTAAGAGATGGATAAACCCCAAGCCAGACTTATAAAAAAAAAAAGAGAGAACCCAAATTAATAAAACCATGAAAGAAAGAGGAAAGATCACAGCCAATACAAAAACAATTATAAGAACATATTATGAGCAACTATATGCCAACAAATTAGGCAATCTGGAAGAAATGGATGCATGCCTTGAAACGTATGAACTACCAAAACTGAAACAGGAATAGAAAACCTGAACAGACCCAAAACCAGCAAAGAAATTGAATTAGTAATTAAAAATCTCCCAAGAAACAAGAGTCCAGGACCAGATGGCCTCCCAGCAGAATTCTACACACATTTAAAGAAGAATTAATACCTATTCTGAAGCTACTTCAAGAAAATAGAAATAGAAACTCTTTCTATGAGGCCAGCATTGCCTTCGTTGCAAAACCAGGCAACACCCCACTAAAAAGGAGAGTTACTAGCCAATATCACTGATGAACATGGATGCAAAAATTCCCATCAAGATACTAGCCAATGGGATCCAACAGTACATTAAAAGGATTATTCACCAGGACCAAGTGGGATTTATTCCTGGGATTCAAGGGTGATACATCTGCAAATCAGTCAGTGTG
The DNA here is from genome assembly GCA_004023965.1 of Spilogale gracilis. Lineage (NCBI taxonomy): Eukaryota > Metazoa > Chordata > Mammalia > Carnivora > Mephitidae > Spilogale > Spilogale gracilis. The sequence goes on from PITA01013116.1 coordinate 3,469, forward strand.
ATATACTGCATTAATAAAGGAAAGCACAGGAAACATATGATCCTCTCAATTCAGAAAAAGCATTTGACAAAATACATCATCCTTTCTTGATTAAAACTCTACACTGTAGGGGCGCCTGGGTGGCTCAGTTGGTTAAGCGACTGCCTTCGGCTCAGGTCATGATCCTGGAGACCAGGGATCGAGCCCCACGTCAGGCTCCCTGCTCTGCGGGAAGCCTGCTTCTCCCTCTCTCAATCCCCCTGCTTGTGTTCTCTCTCTCGCTGTGTTTCTCTCTGTCAAATGAATAAATAAAATCTTTAAAACAAAAAACAAAAACTCTACACTGTGTAGGGATAGAGGGAACATACCTCAATATCATAAAAGCCATATATGAAAACCCATAACAAATATACTCTCAACACAGAAAAGCTGTGCTCAGCTTTTCCCCCTAAGTTCAGGAACACGACCAGGATGTCCACTCTTACCACGATGTTCAACATGTCCTAGAAGTCCTAGCCTCTGCAGTCAGACAACGAAAAGAAATATTCCAAATCAGCAAAGAAGTCAAACTCTCGCTTTTCACAGATGACATGACACTCTATGTGGAAAACCTGAAAGATCCACCCCAAAATTGCTAGAACACATATAAGAATTGAGCTAAGTTGCAGGATATAAAAACCAATGCACAGAAATCAGTTGCATTTCTGAATACTAATGATGAGACAGAAGATAGAGAAATCAAGGAATCATTCCCATTTACAATTATACCAAAAAGCATAAGATATCTAGGAATAAACCTAACCAAATAGGTAAAGGATCTGTCCTCTGAAAACTATAGAACACTTACAAAAGAAATTGAGGAAGACACAAATGGAAGAATATTCCATGCCCATGGATTGTAAGAAGAAATATTGTTCAAATGTCTGTGCTACCCAGAGCAGCTACACATTCAGTGCAATCCCTATCAAAATACCATCAACTTTTTCACAGAGCTGGAACAAATAATCCTAAAATTTGTATGAAACCAGAGAAGACCCTGAAGAGCCAAAGGAAAGTTGAAAAAGAAAACCGAAGCTGGTGGCATCACAATTCTGGACTTCAAGCTCTATTACAAAGCTATAATCATCCAGACAGTATGGTACTGACACAAAAACAGACACATAGTTCAAAGGAACAGAATAGAGAACCCAGAAATGGACTTTCAACTCTATGGTCAGCTAATGCTCAACAAATCAGGAAAGAATATCCAATGAAAAAAGACAGTCTCTACAACAAATGATGTTGGGAAAATTGGACAGTCACATGCAAAAGAATGAAACTGGACCATTCTCTTACAGCATACACAAAAATAAATTCTAAATGAAAGTCTAAATGTGAGACAGGAATCCATAAAAATCCTAGAGGAGATCGTAAGTGGTAATCTCTTTGACTTCTGCCACAGCAACTTCTTACTAGATACCTCTCCACCAGCAAGGAAAACAAAACCAAAAGTGAACTATTGGGACTTTATCAAGACAAAAAGCTTTTGCACAGCAAAGAAAATAGTTGACTAAACCAAAAGGCAATCTTCAGAATGGGAGAAGGTATTTACAAATGCCTTATCAGATAGAGGGCTAGTATCTGAGATCTATAAAGAACTTACAAAACTCAACACTGAAAAAACAAATAATCCAGTCAAGAATTGGACAGAAGACATGAATAGACATTTCTTCAAAGAAGACATACAAATGACCAACAGACCCATGCAAAAATTCTTAACCTCACTTGACATCAAGGAAATACAAATCAGAACCACAATGGGATACCACCTCACATTGGTCAGAATGGCTAAAGTCAGTAAGACAGGAAATGGCAGATGTTGGCAAGGATTCTGAGAAAGGGGAGCCCTCTTTAAGTGTTGATGGAAATGCAAGCTGGTGCAGCCACTCTGGAAAACAGTTTGGAGGTTCCTCAAAAAGTTAAAAATAGAGCTACCCTAAGATTCAGGAATTGGCACTATTAGGTATCTATCCAAAGGATACAAACATAGTGTTCCGAAGGGGCACATGCATCCCAATGTTTATAGCAGCAATGTTCACAATAGCCAAACTATGGAAAGAGTCCAGATATCCATCTACAGATGAATGGATACATATGTATGTGTGTATATCTATATATATGCAGAATGGATTACTCAGCCATCAGAAAAATGAAATCTTACTGTGTGGATGGAACTAAAGGGTATTTTGCTAAGTGAAATAAATCAGAGAAAAACAGTTATCCTCTGATTTCTCTCACATGTGGAATTTGAACACAGGGGAAGGGAGGGAAAAAATAGAATAAGAAGTCAGAGAGGGAGACAAACCATAAGATATTCTTTACTCTAGGAAACAAACTGAGGATCGCTGGAGTGGAGATAGAGGGATAACTAGATGGTGGGCATTAAGGAGGGTATGTGATATAATGCTGTGGGGGTTATATACAACTCATGAATCACTGAGCTCTACCTCTAAAACTAATAATACACAATGTGTTAATTAGATTTAAATTTAAAATTCCTGGGATGAATATATCTATGCATGCATCTTTGCATCTCTGAATTATTTGGAAGAATAACAAGAAACAGTGGTTTTTTTTCAGAGGATATGAACTTTTAAAAGTTTTTAAAAGTTTCTTGTTACATATTTCAAATTGTTTTCCAGAAAGAGTATACGAGTCTGCTCCCAGTCATACTAATGTTTTGGTTCCACAGCAATTTTTTGAGTGTCAGCTATATATTAGAAGACCATACTGACAAAGCCCTAACCTCATCTAGTTTCTAGTTTACAATCTAGTGGGGGAGTGGACAATAAAGGATATATAATGTAATTTCCAATAGTGATAAGTGATATGAAGAAAAACGGGGTACAGAGAATAAGCAGTAGAGGTACTATTTTAGATAGGGTAGGCAGAGGCAGGAAAGGCCTCTGAATTAATATTGAGTAAAAATCTGCATCTATTGTCAGTTTCATTCAGTTTAAAACATTGAATATTATTGCTGTAAAAAATATTTGCTGGTTAAGATGAAAAATGTCTTTAAATTTATATTTATTTGAATATTAGGTTGAATTTTTCCATTGGCTATTTGTATTATTGCTTGACATATTTACTATAGAACTATCATTTTATATGTAGCATTTGCTATGATTCTTATATTTATATAACAAAAATGCATTGTATTTAAGTTTGGGCAATGTGAGACTTAGAGCAAAAATAATTGACTGGTGTGATTCTGGCTCCTCATAATAGCTCTTACTGAGATTTTTACTAAGACTGACATTCGTAATTGAAGTTAGCAGATTGTATTGAAGGATACTGAGCATGAGTTACTAGGTTGGTGCTGATGAGACTAATTTAGAGAACAGTGCTGGTGCCAAGATTTCTGACTTATTCTTTGAAAGGACCTGTTTGCTTACTCCTGTTAAAATTTTTTGCCTTTGGACATGAGGATTAAGCGTCTGAATAGGACAACTGATTCCCTCTACCACTGGAAGAGTTCTCCTTATGTTTTCCTGTCCACAGTTTTAGGTAATATTTACTTTAGAATAATTAAAAGTAATTTTTAAAAACCTCAAAGATGTAGGAGCTAATATTATTAATAGCTAGCAAAATTAAAATATGTCCTTGATTTGATAGTTTGCCTTGTGTTTTTATAATTTGTAAGCAAAAGACAACAAAAGAACTTTCTTAGGAAATGTACTTTTCCAGGTTCAGTTTATAATGTTTATTATGTGATTATTCATTCTATTTGCTTACTTATCATAGAGGGATTGTTATATAATTACACTATATAACTACACTAATATGGCCTATAAACATTTTTTATGCAAAGTCTTAGGTTTAGGTTTTCTTCTCTCTCTCTCTTTTTTTTTAAGATTTTATTTATTTATTTGACAGAAAGAAACAACAGCCAGAGAGGGAACACAAGCAGGGGGAGTGAGAGAAAGAGAGGCAGGCTTCCCACTCATCCGGGAGCCCAATGCAGGGCTTGATCCCAGGACTCCATCCTGGGACTCCGGGATTATGACCTGAGCCGAAGACAGATGCTTAACGTGAGCCACCCAGGTGTCCCTTAGATTTAGGTTTTCTTTATCAAACTTATATATAATGCATGCTGATCCAGTATGTTTTTCTTGAATTAAAATAATAAGTGTTTGTAATCTGGTTTCTAATTAGTGGTGAAACCACTTTTGTTTTAAACTTAGCATTTGAGTAGGAAAAAACTCCAGAGAACAGCTTTCATTTAATTTATTAATATTAATGTCTATTTACTCCATTCATTTACTCACTTATATATTCAAGTATGTGCCACCAATAAGTTTGACAGTTAAAAGGTGACATATATGGTAGGGGGAGCACCACATGGCAGTTCCTTTCCTCATGGAGTTTACAGTCATGGGACACATATGGAGGACTAAATTGACAATTTGGAGACAGTGTAATAATTGCTATAATAGAAGCTGGTAGTACTTGAAGCTAGAAGTAGGAGTTGTTCCATATCCACTCCTGGGGGTGTGAGAGTCATAAAAGGCTTCTAAAGGAAGTGATATTTTTGCTCTGTGGTCCTGAGACACCTTGATGTGTCTATGATGCCTGCACATAAACATCCACATAAAACACTTAAAAAATTTCTAATGCTGTTAGTTATAAAATACACATAAAATGTACCATTTATCTTGATCATTTTTAAATCTTTTTTTTAATCTTGATGATTTCTTAGTATATGCTTCAGTAGTGTTAAGTATATTCACATGATTGTGCGGGCAATCTCCACCAGCTTTTTCATCTTGTAAAACTGAAATTCTATACCCGTTAAAGAATAACACCCATTCTCTCCTTCCCCCAGCTTGTGGCAACCACCATTTTGTTTTCTGTCTCCATTTACTATTCTAACTACTTAATGTAAGTGGTAAAAGACTTTTTTAATCTTAGGTTTTCTTTCTTTTGTTTTGAAAATTGCCTGAGTTTTGCTACCAATGACATATCCTTGCTTTACCAGACAAATAGGAGATACAGAAACCTGGGGGATTGTTATGTGGTGGTGTTCTTGCTGGCGTAAGTACAGAGAGAACCAGCATAGCCTAAAGGAGATCCTACCTCTCTGGCCATCCAGAGAAGTTGTCAGGCAGTATGGAGCCATTTTAGGAGAAGCAAAGTTTTAAAAAGCAGAAATATTATTAAAACTTGGATTTTTTTCTCACCTCAGAAGATTGTCTGAAACCAGGGTTTGGCAGACCCTTTCTGTAAAGGGCCAGGTAGTAAATATCTTAGACTTTCTTGGCTCTGTATTCTGTCATGATCGTTCAGCTTAGCCACAGTAGCATGATAGCAGCCACAGATTCATAAACTAATGAGAGCGGCTGTGTTCCAGTGATAAATTATGAGAACAGGTGGCAGACCTGACTGTCTCGAAGGCTATAGTTTTTGACCCCTGTCTTAAACTATTCTTAAATTGCACATGACTGGAGAGAGACTTTGGGTGGGACCCGCAGCTGGGAGATCATTAAGCTAGTTTGTGATTTGGAGCAGAAAGAGAAAGTTAGTACCATATTTTATTGAATTTGTGCCATTGGGTGCAGGTTGCACCTTTTATATATCACCAAGAAAGAAAAATAGTGCAGCCAATTGATTGTAAGATCCCACTGAATATGTACTGCTTCCTTATCTCAGAAATATTGAAGCATGGGGTGGGAGTAGAGAGTGTCTGAATCAGTAGTGCACTGATAATGCCAGTCAACATGTGTGCTCTTAACTGTGGGCCATACATTTTGCTTGGCATTTTACGTGCATTATCTCATTTATCCTTGTAACAAATCAATGAAGTAGATGAAAAAGACTTAGGCAGCTAAATTACTTGCTATAATAAACACGTCGAATCTAAGATTCAGACCCAGGCGGCCTGGCATTAGAGCCTGTGCTTTTGGCCCCATTCAGTTCTGCAGCAATCTTTGTCACATAGTACCAATCACGCTGGAATTACTGTAGTTTATTACAATTATTTGAATCAGGTCACGGAGGAATAGCAGCTACATCATGTCCTTGCAATTTCAGACATTTCTCAGGGCAGCCAACTACTGATTTTCATCTATTATGTGCCCACTGGTGCCCTAAGGGAAGAATTACTGTGAATCCTTTTTGAAAATATTTCTGAAATGATAAAGTTTCCAAGAAGCCAGGCAAAACTTGTGCTGGAAGAGAAGTATTTTGGTGCTCTGTACACTGGTAATATCTGTAAAGCTAACCAGTACTTCTGGTCCTATTGCTGCAGAGGAGGGTGAGTGCCACATACCACCATGACTCCTTTTCTCTGCATATCTGAGCTTTGCATTGAAGATGGCGTGATCCTGTAGGAGTGATGCAAACTTCACCAAAGATGATCTTATTGACTCTTGAAGACAAAGGAAATATTATGAGCCACTGAGTTCTCACAGTCTTAGAGAATTCAGGTGTTTCCATTCAGCTTACAGAGCAAGCTGTGAGAACTTGCCTTGGAGAGAGTTGAGGTTTTCAGTCCTTATGATCCATAAAAAGAAAGAGTCAAAATAGAATGGCAGTTAAAGATGGATGCGTGTAACCTTCTCAGACTGTATCAGTGTCAGCTTCTTATTCAAGTCAAACAGAAGGCTTCTCATTGAAATTCAGTGGAAAAGAGTTAAAGTTCATTTTTTGCTTTGTTTACATATTAACTTCCATTGGGAAATACAGCATCTCCTATAAAGATTATTTTTATACTCAGTGAATGAAATGCCACAGAAGTGGGATAAATTATATGCCACAAGTTTTGTTTTTTGAGGGGTGCGGAGTGGTATTTGCACTTTTCTGAAAGAGAGTCCCTGCCTGACAGATGTTAAAGCCTGAGAATTGCTGGTCTGAACTGAGATGTGGGGGTTAAAGGAAAGACAATTGCTAAAGTGAAGTTGCATGAGGGGGAGAAATACAGGGGCCTACATGCAATAGATGTGGGATGTTAGCCCAGATGTGGGATGTTAGCCACTGTTCCTAGAGCATAGCGTGTCAGGGAGAATAGGAGAGTAGAAAGTGCAAGGCATGAAGGGCCAAATCATCAAGCACCTTGTAAACCATGTCTTCAAGTTAGGATTAGAGTCAGGTACATTTAATAGTGAAACTCATAATAACAAATCTAGAGAGAGGCAATCCAAAGCTAGTATGGCAGCATGGTGATCATCAGGAACCTGGGTTTCTCAGTCTTGTTACTCTTGCCATCTGTAGCATATCTCCCCATGATCCCAGATGGCTGCTTGAATGAACTCTAGTCAGCATGTCTCCATTTTAAACAGCAGGAAGGAGGAAGAAGGGCATGACCCTGCACTTTCAGAGACTTCCTGGATATCTTTCACTTCCACTTAATCACAGCTTGGACACAAATAATTGCAAAGGAGGCTGGGAAATGTAATCTTTTATTGGGATGGTGGTGTGCCCAGCTGAAAATCAGGGTTCTTAAGTAGAAGGGAAAAAATGATGTTGGGGTAGGCAGCTAATAATCTCTGCCATGTCATGTCAGTGCTTTATTTTGTGAATGATGTAATAAGAAGAGAAACATGTTCAAATCTTCTTTTCTAAAAGATTGCCCCCTGCAAGGTGAAGGTGGATTGAAGGGAGTGAGGGGATCATAGAGGCGACCATTGCAATAACATAAATAAGCTGTGAGCAGGATGCTGACTGGAAGCAGGGACAGTTTCATGAGACTCACAGGTCGGGGTCATTGATCAGATGTGAAGAGTCTTCTGGCTTAGCAGCTGGATTTGTCTTGGTGCTATGGAGAGAGGAGTGAATGGATGAAGCAGTGAGATTAGAGCAGATTGCCTGGGAAGAAGAGGTCTACCTAGAGTGGGTTTAAAAAGGAACAGGCAGAAAGAGGAGGAACATACAATGTGGTATTTCAAAGTCAAGTAGAAGAGCGCATGTCAGGATAGAATGAGTGGTCAATTACATCAACAGCAACTGAGCACGAGAAGAATTGATGTAACTGATAGGATTTCACAGTTAAGAGGGTATGGATGATCTTGTTAAGAGCAGTTCACTGAGCCGTAGAGAAGACCAGATTAGAGTGGGTGTGTGCAGCAACTTTTTCAGGAAGCCTTGCCTCTAAGAAGGGAGAAGAAAGGGATGTGGGTATAGAAAAGGATGAGTGATTGAATGTACCGTTGTTTTATTTCTTGGTTTTTAGATGACAAAGGTTGAATATGTTCATGTCAATGGAAGGGAATAGAGAGGGAGAAGCTGTCATAGAGACTGGATGATTAGTGACATAGATTTCTGAGATGGACACTGGCAGAGAGCTTGTCTACCAGGTCAGTCTCCTGTAATTGGAAGGAAGCGGGGGGGTGGGGGGACAAAGTTGGAGATGCAGGAAGGTTCTGGGCATTTGGTGGAAGAAAATTGAGAGCATTCCCATACATGATGGTTTTAATTTTCTCTATGAAATAGGGGTTGAGCTCATTTTGGTGGCTGAGGGGCTGTTGGTGAGTTTGTTGGTGGACCATGTGATAATGTGCATGATTTGCCAGTTTTTCCTTGGTGAAAAAAAAATATCTGTGGTTTCAGTGTGTCATTAATGTGTAGGAGCTTTCAGATGACCCAGATTTTAGAAATGTGAAATGAAGAGATGATATGTGAAAATGCCTGGCATTGAACTTGGCACACAGACACCATGCGGTAAGGGGTTTGTGAACAAGCTTATGTTCTTAGAATATTTACTGTACATTTGGAGCATCATTCCAAACTTGTTTTATTATTTATGTAGTTCCTTTTCTTTCAGGCAAACTGACTTTTGTTGAAAAAAAAAAAGATCTTTCAGATCGTAATAATCATACCCTTGTGAACCATAACAGGGCAGGTACTGTTAGCTTATTTTGGGTATTTGGCACTGCCTCCAGGAATAGCACAAATATGCTACCAAGAACTGGGTTATACTACTGCTAATGGGAACAGTGTGTCCATGACTGTGTGATGAATTCAGCTTTTCATCTAACTGGAAACTAAGTTGTGTTCAGACTTGGCAAGGTATAGATCATGGTAAACCGTTTTTAAAAGATCTTCTTAAAAATCTCTCAGTTTCTGCAGAAAAACTAGATTGACGTCCTACAGGGAAGAATCTTGTTTAAGTCACATTTATTAGTTCATTGCCAACTACTTTCTTTTGTTCACTACCCAGAGGAAGTTGGGTATTTGACCAATTCTTTTCTCCCAGGAGGAGGGAGCGCTAGTGGCCTAGCTGTCCACGTGCATCTTGCAGGGAACCTCATGGGATTTGCTCCACTTGACCTGTCGTGATTGCCCTACGTGTATATAGTTGCAGTAGAGGTCTTCTTACAACACTGAACTCTCTTTGTGTCTGGGAGAAAGAGAAACAGGGTGACCGGTATTGAGAGCATAAAGATTGCTCTACGAATTGACTGAAGTGATTGAATCAGAGTAACATTGAGGCTGTGTCCGGCAGTGCGTGGTACTCCCTGTCGTCTCCGGACACCATCCATCTTGGTGTGAGTAGATGTCTTTGTGCATTCTCCTGGGGCAGCTGAAAAGAGGAGAACGAGGGGCTGGTCTAAAAATGTCTCTGTGACTTAGGTGTGTCTGATGTTACTTCAGCTGTTGCCAGGCAACTTTCTAACAGATCCCCTTCATTGTGGAACTAAACTGAACTCTGTGGGATGGCTTGGTGAGGTCCCTGGTGAGGATGTGGACAGATTGCATCACTGACAGAATGAACTTGTATTGGCACATAAGATGGTTTTTGTGATGAAAAGCAGTGCTTACTACCTAATTTAACCTGTAAGAAACTTTAGACAGAGTGTTCTGGCTTCCTGGAATCAAACGATTGTACCTTTCTTTGCGTATGTGTGTGTCTGTGTCTGTTTCTGTGAGGGTGGGGTGGATATTGGTCATGAAACATAAGTGAAAAAAGCCCAGTGAAGGCTTCTAGCAGTAACAAAACTTGACCATTCTGGACCTGTCTCCCTTCGTCACACTGTTACTTCGCACCTTGTGACTCTTCTTCCTTTCCCTCCGTGGTTCTCAGTTCTCTTCTTGCTGACAGTCAAGTTCCTCAGTGAGGGCTGTTTTTAATTAGCTGCTAAAGATCAGCTATAGCAAGACAAGTGGTATTACTGAAAGCCCCTCACGGAGAACCATGGTTCCTTGACATTTGTAGAGGTGTGGTGACTCCTTGCCCACTCAGCATGGGGTGGAGGGTTCTAAATGTGGCACTTCACAGAACGTTCTGGCCACTCAACTCAATGGTAAACAGGTCTTTCTACTTGTGAGTTTCCTGGGCTTGTGTCCAAAAGTCTTTATTAACTCAGCTCTGGAACTTGATGCTATGTATGAATCAGTTCATTTTATTTCATATCAAATATTTGAAAAGTAATTCAGAATTACATTTAAAATTTAAACTCACGTTCTTAAGATACCAAGCTTGGGGAGATTGGAATTAAAACTTAAAGTATACCTGATATATCTTGGCTGAAAGTTAAGTGCCTTAGTATTAAAATCATTATGAGGCCTAACAGCTTCCTTCACTATCCTAGAATAGGGTTTTGGGATACAAGAAAAATTCTATTTAGCATAGATTTAGTCATAAGGAATGATATTCTTAAAATATTCTAATAGAATGCATGTATTTAAGTTTGGTGTGAGCATTTTCTTTAAATACTTTTCATGAACTTTATATTCTTTATGGTGTGTGGATCAGAGATGATTTATCTTCAGTACATATGATTTTGGAGGGTTTGTTTTTTTCTCCTGGTGAAATTTTAGGCACAAGATGATATTTGGTTTTTAATTCATCTTCACAGGAAGTAAAAAATTCCTGTTAGTGTTTTTTCTTAAAGACTCATGCCCTATAGGGAATTAAATAGCTAAAAATTAAACATGGTTCCCCCAGCCCCCCAAAAAAACAAAAAACATGGTTCCCCAAGCTCACTTTAATGCCGTGCTTGTTAGTATACCAAGCATTTCTTTAAAGGTTAAAATTAAGATATCCAATTTACATTATTTGCTTAATATTAGTATGTAAATCTGTATAAACATTTGTCAGTTCAAAGTGGAAATTGTATTCTTCCTAAAGATATCCTACATATTCAATTTTTATCTTTATTGTTAGTTTCCCAATTTAAATTTACGTGAAATATTTGCATACATTGCTGTACACAAATAGTTTTTTAAATGTAGCATATTTTACTCCTGTAGTAATCATTTATCTTAGACTGGTAGAACATTCATGTTACATGAAATATTTCACCCCAAGTTACACCTAGAATGTTTACCTTGATTTGAAACAGATTATTCAGATATTGGCAGTTAAACTAATGGTATGCCTTGTTTGAATTGGCTGATGTTGCTAAAATGGTAGGCTGTGGTAGTTACCTGTGTCATCACAGGTTCTGGGACTCTTGAATTGGTGTTTAGGTCTAGGGGTTGGTATTCAGTCTTCAGAACGGTTAAGCTAAAGCTGAATACAGATTATTTGGTTCATTCTGAGACTGAAGTTGAACATCAGTATATCTTAGTAAAAAAGCTCACTAGCGTGCATTGTTGTGTATATGGAATGTTGACTTCTGAAGACAAGGAAGAATTAAGTTTTAGCTTAGGTTTTTCTGTGTTTAGTCAAATGTCTTGTGATGTCAGTGTTATTAAAGGGAAAAAAAGATTACACTGAACAAAAAAAGATCCCAGCAGAGTTGTATTAAAATGAAACGCATAGGGGCACTGGGGTGGCTCACTTTTTTAAGATTTTATTTATTTATTTGACAGAGAGAGAGAGATCAGACAGGCAGAGAGGCAGGCAGAGAAAGAGGGGCAAGCAGGCAGCATGGGGGTGGAGGGTTCTAAATGTGTTTAGAGAGCAGAGAGCAGAGAGCCCAATGCAGGGCTCTATCCCAGAACCCTGAGATCATGACCTGAGCTGAAGGCAGAGGCTTAACCCTCTGAGCCACCCAGGTGCCCAGAGATGGCTTATTCTTAAGTGGCTGCCTTAAACTCAGGTTCCTGGAATCCAGCTCTACATTAGGCTCTGAGCAGGGAGCCTGTTTCTCCCTCCTCCCCTCCCCCTGCTCCTGTTCTCTCTCTCTCTCTCAAATAAATAAATAAATAAATAAATAAATAAATAAATAAAATCTATTTTTTTAAAATGAAAAACCTAATTCTGATTCCTTGGTTGATTTTTTTAAATAGACCACCTAGAACTGTGTATGCCACTAGCCATGTGTGTTGATCTACATTAATATTAAACAAAATGGAAATTTTAGCTCCTTAGTTGCCTTTCCAGTGCTCAACAGCCACATGTGGCCTGCACAAATAAGACATTTCCATAATTGTAGCAAGTTCTGCTGGACAGCACTTATGTCTAAGAGTGAGCATGAAAAAAGTGCCATCCTATTGATGTTTTGATTACATACTTAATTATGAAGAAATCTTTTTATATTGTTTATATTTCTGTAGTTTTTTCCCTTAAAATGATAGGCTGCCTATCCCTTAGAGATACTAGGAAATTCAGAACATAGGTGTTTAATGTTGCCTGAAACCCAAGCCCTGCTGTTCTGCATTGTTTTCAATGTATCTGAAGAGCAGCATTTTCTTAAATTCATACTTTTAGAACTGTGGTTTTGCTTATAGTATTCTGTTTATAACCTTAATTTTTTTAAATTCAGAGTTAGGGTATACTGTTCAATAAATTCAAATAAAAAGAATCTTGTTTTCTGATTACTAACTTGAGACTTCAGAACCTGTATCCTGTTCTCCTCTTAATATGTGCAGATGAAATACATAAGTTTTATAAGACTCAGTTTGCCATAGATTTGTCAACCAGCACCTATATCCAGTCCTTCATACCAATTCCCCTTTTCCCAGATAAGTTGTATACAGGTGAATAAATTTTAAATATGGATCTTTTCCTGGAAAACTCTGCATTAATTTGGAATATTCTCAAACATATAAGCCACTTTTTAAAAAAAGATTTTATTTATTTGACAGAGAGACACATCTAGACAGGGAACACAAGCAGGGAGAGTGAGAGAGGGAAAAGCAGGCTCGATCCTGGGATTCTGGGATCGTGACCTGAGCCGAAGCAGATGCTTAATGACTGAGCCACCCAGGCACCCCATATAAGCCACTTTTTAAAAAGAATGCTAAATGATTCTTGAGGACAGTATGTAAAGTGAAATAAGTCAGTCACAAACAAGTACTATATAATTCCACTTTTCTGAGGTACCCAGGGTACTCAAACTCTAGGGTGGTCGCTGGGAGCTGATGTATGGAATGGGGACATGTTTTTTAATGAATATAGTTTTGTAAGACAAAAATAATTCTGGAGACTGGCTGCCCAACAACATGATATACTTAATACTTGAACTATACACTTAAAAATGGCTAGGATGGCAAATTTTATGCTACTACAATTAGAAAATATGGTCAACAAATTTGGTTCTCCTGACTTGGTGGTTTTCTTTGAGAATGTCTTGTCTATTTGTGACCTTTGCATTTTTATAAACACTTAAATCGACTTGTCAGTTTCCACATATAAAGCTATTGAGATTTGGTTAGGATTGCATTGATCAGTTTGGGAGAATTGACATTTTTACATTAGTAAGTCTTCTGGTTTATAAACATGATAAATACATCCCTGAATTTACTTAAGACTTTTAACTTTTCTCAAAAAATGTTTTAGAAAGTACTCAGTGTAGAACTCTTGCATATCTATTTTTAGATTTATTCCTAAGAATTTATTTTTGATAGTGTAATAAAAGGCATCTTTTTAATCATTTCTATTTCTAATTCTTCATATATATAAAAACAGTTCATCTTTTTAAACCATCTTTAAACATTTCTAAACATAAAATTCATTAGCGTTAAGTACAATTGCAGAACTCTTTGATCTTGCACAACTAAAACTGTTCCCATTAAACACCTTCCCATTCCTCCCTACCCCAGTCCTTGGGAAACATCGTTCTATTTTCTGTCTACATTAATCTGACTACTCTGGGTGCCTCATATAAGTTGAATCATAGAAATATTTGGGTGTTTTGCTTTTTTTTTTTTTTTTTGGTATGTGACCGATTTGTTTCACTTTAACATATTCTCAGGGTTTGTTCGTGTTGTAGTACGTGTCAGAATTTCTTTCCCTTTTTAAGGCTAAATGATACTCCATTGTATGTATATGACACATTTTGTTCTAGTCACTCATCTCTTGATGGACATTTGAGTTGCTTCCACTTTTTGGCCATTGTGAATAAGGCTCCTGTGAAGATGAGTGTACAGACATCTCTTTGAGAATCTGCTTTCAGTTCTTTGGGGTATATATCCAGAGGTGGACTTGGTAGATCATATGGTATTCTATTTAAAATTTTTTTAGGAACTACCATACTTTCAACAGCTGCATACCATTTTACATTCCTACTAGCAGAGTCCAAGGGTCCTAAAAGCAGTTCTTTTAAAAAATATTGACCATGTATCTTCAAGGTTGCTATGTTCACATTATTCTAATAATTTATTTGTAGCATCTTTGGATTTTATATACATAAAATCATATTACCTGTGAATAATGACATTTGTTTCTTTTAATGGATATAGAAATTGAATATTATATGGCAGTGAAAAGTGAATTACTATAGCTTCATGCGTTAGTGAGAATTATTCTTAAATATAACATTGAAAAGTAAGTCCAAAGTTTAGAGACAAAATTAAGTAAATTATTATTATGGATACATACATAGGTGGTAAAACTAAAGTGTAAACGTCAAAATGTGTTTACCACTAGGGGTGGAAGAGGAATGTGATCAGGGACAGACTCAAGGAGCTTCTAAGTTATGGCAATATTCTTTTTTATTTAGGTTATTCAACTGTATGTATTTTATAAACTTGAATGTGTTTCATAATAAAAATCTTTCAGGTGAAATTGGGAAATGTAGGCCTTTCTCACCATATGTAGAAAAAAATTCTTTTATGTATTCAGTTTTAAAGGGAAGCATTAAATAGGTAAGAATATTTCTGAACTAATAATCTTACCTAAAATGAATGCATGGATTAGGGAGTTTTTGTTAAATTTTCACACTCTTTTGAACCCTCTGTAACGATAAGATTCTTTTTTGGAAGTCAGAAGTAACTGCTAAATGGAAATTCTTGGCTTTTAAAAGATAATTAGAAAATAATTGGCTTGGTTCCATTTGCTAACTCTTTTGAGTAAATATAATGTGCCCAAGAAATTCTCCTAATAATAGACTATTTGAAGCCATTATATCACATTGGCATTCCTTTTACTGACTGGTTGATTTCAACAGCTCTGCTGATGAAAGGATTATAAACTGCCATGTTATATTAGGGTGACAAGTTCCAGCTCTGTTACCGCCTCTTACCTTTCCAGTACTATAGGACTTAAATTGGACTTTTTCCCTCAAACATTATTACCAGTTTCTTTGACATGCTGAAGAAATGATGTTCACGGCAGTGGGGTCAAAACATCCTTCAAGGAATGCTGGTTCACTGGGTCCCAAGCACTCTCTGTGTGTGCTGGGTATCCCGAAGTTATCATCCATATGTCTTCCTGACCTGGACCAAGTACTGCCAGAGAAGCAACCAGTATAGTCTGTGTTCTTTCCTGCCTCCCTGTCATCCTTCTTTTCCTGGTAGTTAGCATCCCAGTGCCATGGTGCCCACAAGTCTCTCCCCTCCTCTGTCTTTCCTTGTCATCAGCCCTCTTAAGTATGAATGACTGTGGAATACTGCTTAGTGGCACTTACCAGGAAGACTGGCAATCCTATATGAGGAACCAACTCAGAATGAGTGATAACTAGGGGTGGTGGTCAGTGGGGAGTCTTAGAGGAGACTTATTTCTCAGCATTTATACCAAGCAAAAGGTGCACTCATCTGCAGTTGGCAGTTAACAGAGTGTCTTGCAGGGTAGAGGAAAGAAGAGCCCCAGACTAGTTTGTGTGGAAAGAGCAGAAATCATGTGGTCAGGAGTCGACATAGGACATGTAAAGGGATTTTTTTCTCCACAGCCTAATCACTGGAATGTGAGCCCATCACCTCCTTTCCTAATTACAGACTTTAGCCACCACCCATCCACACGGCCTCTATAGGTAGCAAAACAAAACATCTCAGCTCATAGTAAGTGATACTTACTATTTGGTTGTATTTCTTCAGTTTCCCTCAATTGTTATGTGGCCTATACAATGAGGATATAACTGAAGAGTACATTTAATGATGTATTCCATTAAAGGATAAAAAAAAAAAAAGCCCTGTAAATGGTTAGAGAATATACTGTGATCTTTTCAAAAGCTTTCATTCTTGCTCTAAGATCTTTAGACTTGCTTGTGTCTCTGCTTTGAACGAAAGAATCTGGGCTCCCTCTATGTGGTTGTTCCTGTCCTAAGAGGGAGAAGTTGAAGAGTAATGCTCTGTGCTCCCAGAAATAGATGAGGGTACAGGGAGGAGGGGACTCTTTCCAGCCTCAGTTCTTACCTTTCCTATCCCATCAAGGTATTTATTGGAGCAATGAGAACACAATTTTCCAATATGATCTACACAGTGATGCCTGGAAGTTAATTCTTAAGGAATTCTATCCTTGTTACATACCTAGAAATATGATGAAAACACCATGCCACTTCTTCCTCTGAAGACTTATTTTTGAATGGAGGAGAAAGGCAAGCAACATTTAGGTTTTGGTTTCTGCCTCCTTTGGGAGAAGGAATAATGTATGGTCATATATATACTTCTCCAGAATTGAAGTAGATCCATACTGCGCCAGAAGTTTTGTGTATCCCATTTACTATATTGATGCAAATTAGGAATTCTAAGTTTTTAAAAGGTAGTCCAAGTGACTTAGGTGTCCTCACTAGCCAGACAAGTATTTGTAGAATTTAACCTTTCCTCCTCCTTGTCCACTGTAATGTAAATGAACCACTGAACTACTTTGTGCAAGAGCAGTTGCCTATAAAGTAAGTACTTGATTTTGTACTGGGAGGACTTGTGACATTAAAGAGAATGT
>PITA01013116.1:20567-59015 GCA_004023965.1 Spilogale gracilis
TTTTTTTTTTTTTTAATTTCAGATTCAACCCTATGAAAAGATAAAGGCCAGAGGCTTACCTGATAATATATCTTCCGTGCTGAACAAGCTGGTGGTGGTGAAACTCAATGGAGGTTTGGGAACCAGCATGGGCTGCAAAGGCCCGAAAAGTCTGATTGGTGTGAGGAATGAGAATACCTTTTTGGATCTGACCGTTCAGCAAATTGAAGTGAGTAACATTTAGCCTTTCTCATTAACTACTAAAATCAGTTTTAGGTTATTAAAGATGTTACCTTATAAAATAACAGTTGTGGGTTTGAGCTATGCAAGGAGCTTGCTATCTTTAGTTTATTAGTATATAAAAAGGTTTGGTGTTCCCAAGGACAAATCCTAGGGTGATGTAAAATAAAAGCTTTTGATCTTTAAATAGCATTTGTGGTTGTTGAAATCTTTGGATCTTTTTGGGTTCTCCTTTGATCTCCCCACCCCCTCTCCTGCCTCTTTCTGGTGGCAGCCTTCATTGAAGCTGGGATGATCTGGCTTTATTAACCCCTTCTGGTTAGCAGCCATGGATGCTAAGAACTGTCCTTGCCTTCCTTCTCTCTTATGATAAAGTTGTTAATCATGGACCATAAGTTCTTCAGGGGCAGTCTTTTTCATCTCTTTGTCTCTAGCGTCTCGTATAGTGCTGGCAGCTACAGCAGTAACACCAGCAACAGTGGCGACTAAACATTCATCTGGCATGTACTGTTCATAGTATATTGAGCTCTTTTCATGAATTTTGACTCCTTTGTTCCTTTCAACAACTCTGTAAGATAATACTCTTTATATTATCATCCCCATTTTACAGATGAGGAAACCAAGGCACAGAGAGGTTGATTTACTTGCCTAGGATTCCCTATGTGAACACAGGACTGTCTGACTTCTGAGAACTTGTTTTCTTCTCACTGTGTTGCCTCTTGACTCTTCCTAGAGATTGAAAAGATTCGGTTGGGGTATGATTCACAGTTCTTGACATTAATCCTGAGACTAGAGAACCATGTCTTTGTAACATTTGTATTTTCATCCCCACTGTGCTGTTGACGCAGAGTAAATGCTTCATCAGCATTTGCCTATCCAGTAAGGCCACAGGGCACTGGCTGGGCACACAACTCCAGAGTCAGACTGTGGGGGGTGTCCCAGCTCTGCTGGTGACCTGCTGCCCTTCTGGCCCCTTAGTTTAGCCATCCGTATACTGCAGACAAGTTTCTGTCTCATAGGATTGTGATTTAATGAGAAAGTCCGTGGCTTAGCAAAATATCTGGCTTATGCTAAGTATATTTGACTACATATAGGTGATGTTTTGGATACTTTGTGATTAACCATTGTGAGTTTTACATTTTCAAGTGAAAGAAAAGTAGGTCTGGGTAATCTGATTGTTGTTTTCCTCCCTAGCATTTGAACAAAACCTACAATACAGATGTTCCTCTTGTTCTAATGAACTCTTTTAACACGGACGAAGACACAAAAAAAATACTACAGAAGTACAATCACTGTCGTGTGAAAATCTACACTTTTAATCAAAGCAGGTACAGTAAGAAAAAAATAAAAATAAAAAAATCTGGAGGGTGTTACTCATGGGAAACAGATTTCTTTGCCTTGTTTAAATAGAGCGGCCTCGAGATACACATGTGCCAGAAACTTATATTTGCAAATGTTCAATGTCTTTAAAGGCTGAACACTTGTTCATAGATAGGTGATTATTATAATCACTCTGTGATCCTTCCTAAGACAGAATCTTCTTGTTCCATGTCCAGAATATTTGAGGATGGCTTCAGTCTTTGTTTTCTGAGGGCATATTTGAGCTCCACAGGGGTCTATGAAAGTTTTTGTATGTTCTACAGTATTGATAATAATTTTTCATATGAGAAGAAATTTATTCAACATCCTGAATAGGCTTTGGGGAAATTTAACAAATCCTGGAAAAAAATGTTCTACTCTGAGGAAGGGAAAGTAAGTACAAGCATATCTTGTTTGATTACACTTCGACTGTGCTTTGTAGATATTGCCTTTATTTTTTTTTTTACAAGTTGAAGAAATTTTTCTGACGCTGCATTGAGCAAGTAAGTCTATTAATATTGGTGCCACTTTCCCAATAGCATTTGCTTACTTGGTGTCAGTGTCACACATTTTGGTATTCCCATTGAATTTCAAATGTGTTCTTTATTATTGTATTTGTTATGGTGATCTGTTATCAGTGATGATGACTTACTGAAAAGCCAGATAATGGTTAACATTTTTGAGCAATGAACTATTTTTTTAAATTAGAGTACATACATTGTTTTAGACACAATGCTCTGCACACGTAACAGACTATAGTATAGTGTAAACATAACTTTTATATGCACTGGGAAACGGAAACATTCACTTGACTAACTTTATTGTGTCATTTGCTTTACTGCTGTAGTCTGGAACAGAACCTGCAGTATCTCCGAGGTGTGCCTGTAGAAGGGGACTCAGATGATAATTCTGGGATAAACCCGAGGCAAATGGGGAAATAGCTCTTCCATCTAGGGATGAATATGGGTCTGTATGAACTTGTGCAGAGCAGATATTTCTAAAAGTTGTACCATTTGTTGTTTTAATCTATTTTTTCATGGACACTTTCTGTGTTGCAGGTGCTCTGCCTCCACCTTCTGGTCTGTTTCAGTGCTAGCTCCTCTGTTTCCCCCTGCCCCCACTGCTAGCCCCGACACCTGTTCTCACTAGCTATAGGGAGCAGATATCCCTGAGCCCTAATCTGCTCTTGACTTTCTGGGAAAGAAAGAGCACTACCCGTGAATATATGTTTTTAAGAATGGGCAGATTTTTCCAGATTTGGAGGGAAGAGAACAATTCCATGACCAAGGAAGTTTGAGAAATTTACTTAATGTATATTTCCTCTGGTAGAGGAAACCTAAAAGTTTGAGGTGTCCTCCCATCTTTATGATGCTGGAAATTTTTTTTGCAACAAACATTATGATCTAGAAAACTGATTATTGGACAATACAGATAAGAGATTTTCCTAAATGGATTTCTATTGATAGACTGAAAAGGAGGGAAGTTTTATTTGACTTGAAATGTACTGTTTTACTTAATGGTCTGGAATGCTAATTGATACTGGAAAAGATGTTGGTTTTGTTTTTGTTTTTTGTTTTTTTCTTTTTTAAAGGTACCCGAGGATTAATAAAGAATCTTTACTGCCTGTAGCAAAGGATGTTTCATACTCAGGGGAAAATACAGAAGCTTGGTACCCTCCGGGTCATGGTGATATTTACGCCAGTTTTTACAACTCTGGTTTGCTTGACACTCTTATAGAAGAGGGCAAAGAGTATATATTTGTGTCTAACATAGATAATCTGGGTGCCACCGTGGATCTTTATATTCTTAATCATCTAATGAACCCACCCAATGGAAAACCCTGTGAATTTGTCATGGAAGTCACAAATAAAACACGTGCAGATGTAAAGGTAAATACTGAGGGAAGCAGTTTGGGGATTCACATCTTCGCATTGCATAGGTTATCTAATTCAGAGGCTTTTTTTTTAATTGGGAAGTTTCAGCAGTAAACAAAACAACACAGTCATCCAGTTGGTAACATCATTGTAAGATAGAGTGAGATAGTATTCTGTAGAGTACCTTAAGTTCCACCGAATATGTAAACAAATTGAGACTTAACAATATTATTGAGTAATCCATATGGGTTATTTTATTTTTTATTAACATATAATGTATTGTTTCCATATGGGCTATTTTAACTGAAAACAGTTCCACATATATTTATAGGATAAGTTTAAACACTTTTAAATATTTTGTTCAAACCTTTGATATTCTTCTAGTTTGGTGCTTAAGTGTATTTATTTCATTTTTCCTTTAGTGAAAATTTACTGTTTCTGTTTCTACCTGTGCATTTTTCTATGTATATTTTTTAAATCACTGTAATATCTCTGTAGTTGCAAAAAATGTTTTTTAACTTTGCATGTTTAGTGGTCATGAACTGGTACACAAGGTTTTACTAGTTGGCCACAGGGAGAAATGGACAGTGTGTGAATACTAAAATGGTCAGTCCCCAGGCTGGGTTCTGTGTGTCTTACGATGCCCCCTTACACATGCATCAACGTTCCCATCTCACCACACCACTGTGGCCTCATGACTCTAAGAACATCTCTAAGCTGAGGCCACTCAGGGGGTTACTTCTCACCCCTTATGCCTGTGTCTTCCCTTTTCTCTTCTTATCCCAGAGCCAATCAGAGCAGGGTCTGAGGTAGTAGGACTAGTTGTTTAGTAATGGATGGTAGTTTAGGAATGAGAGGAATGGCTGTTTCTGTAGCAGACCTTTGAAAATGAGGAAGACTCGGATGTACTCCCAGGGCTTTTACTGTGGACAAGAGTATACAGTATAAAATGACAACCTGAGTATTTTCTTTGGTTCTGACATTATATGTATGTTGCTGTTTATCAGTCAATGTCAAACCTTTTATTTCTGGGGGATTTTATCATCAGTGTCTTTTCTCTTAACACTTTCACAGACTAGAAATAGTGTGGTATGATTGTGGAGGTACTCACATAACTCTTTTCTGCCTTTCTAGGGTGGGACACTCACCCAGTATGAAGGCAAATTGAGACTGGTGGAAATCGCTCAAGTGCCAAAAGCACATGTTGATGAGTTCAAGTCTGTGTCAAAATTCAAAATATTTAACACAAACAACCTATGGATCTCTCTGGCAGCAGTTAAAAGACTGCAGGAGCAAAATGCTATTGATATGGAGATCATTGTGAATCCAAAGGTAAGCCAGAGGTGCAGCCCTTGCCTCCCTATTTATTCTTAAGATCACAGTAGGTAGGCTCCACTGCCCACTCTCTCTGGCCCATCTATTCATAGGTCCTTCCTTTTTGCCTAGTCAGTCGCTCCAGTTCCTTTCTCTGTCTTTCAGAGTCTGCACCCATCTCTTTACTGTGCCAAGCACTGGTGTTCTTACTTGACGCAGGGCTGTGGTAGTGGCAAGAACACTGGGCCCAAAAGTAGTGGCAAGAACACTAAGAACCTACCTTGGTCTTACTTTGTTGCTGTGACACTTAAAGGCCTTTTGGCCACAGGCATCTTGCCTGAGTTTTCTGTGAACCGTCAGTTCTTTAATGTGAAATGGAAACATTACTAAACAGAGGAGTTACAATGCTGAAATAAAGACCATGTATGTCTAAGCACCTGGTATACAGTAGGTACTTGCTGAAAGTCATTTCTCAAAATTCTGTCTCCTTCAGTGGATCTCTGAAACCACTCCCCAAATATTAACCAGCCTACATGGAACTAAGTTGCTAAAACCTATTTCTCCTATCCCCTTGCACCCTTTTCTTTGTTACAGACTTTGGATGGAGGCCTGAATGTCATTCAGTTAGAAACTGCAGTAGGGGCTGCCATTAAAAGTTTTGAGAACTCTCTAGGTATTAATGTTCCTAGGAGCCGCTTTCTACCTGTCAAAACCACATCAGATCTCTTGCTTGTGATGTCCAACCTCTATAGCCTTAATGCAGGATCTTTGACAATGAGTGAAAAGCGGGAATTTCCTACAGTACCCTTGGTTAAATTAGGCAGCTCTTTTACAAAGGTACGTAATTATAGATATGACATATATGTGAATTTGTAGTTCTTAAATGTGTAAGTATAAAAATGGTTGGAATGATGTGAATTGGGGTCTAATGACAGTCTCAGCTGCTGACCTATTACATTCCTTTGTCTTTGAGGTCTTTTAAAGGGAATTAACCATATAAGATAAAGATATAACTCACTTTTGAAATCTGATTACTAAAGAATAGACAAAATATTTAATTTTGGGGACATTTTACTTTATGTCTCATAAAACTATATACTGCTTTCATCAGTGGAAGAATGTTAATTTTGTTTTAACAAATATTGATCCCCTACCATGTGCTGGGCAGTGTTCCAGGTGCTGGATAGTTAGCAGTAAATAAAATGAACTAAAATCCTTGCCTTTATGACTAGTCTAGCAGGGTAAGAATGATAATAAGCAAATGTATGTCAAGTGGTAGGAAAATGCTATGGAGAGAAAGCAAGCAGGAATAGGGAATGTGTGGGTGGGGTAGTGTTGGTGTAATTTTACATTGTGTGGCCAGAAATGGTCTCACTGAGAAATTGAGTGCACCATGCAGGTACCCGGGATAAAAGGCATTCCAAGCAGGGAGAATAGCAAGGATAGGAAAACCCCACCCTAGCGTAATAAGTGGAATTCAAAACATTTTATCACATCAGATTTCGTGAGGCTAAGGAAGTGTAACAGAGTGAGCCTTTGTGGCTAGCCTAGAGTCCTGCTAGGCCCTCTGAGTCTATTCGAATCTTGGTTGTGGGTTAGTGCCACCTGGTATGGAGGTATGTACTGCCTCATATATTGATGGGAGATGATTCTAGGTCCTGTGGCTGCGCTGCAATTTCCAGAATAACACGAGGGGCACTTTAGGACTCTACCTGTTTGGGGTGGCTCTTATCAGTCTGGTTGAGCTGCGAAAATCCCAGTGGTACATAGACCCACTGTCTTCCCACATCCTAAGAGGCTACTGCCAGCCATCTTACTTTCTTTTCTTTCTTTCTTTTTTTCCTTTCTTTCTTTTTTCTGTTCTTTCTTTCCTTTTCTTTCTCTTTCCTTTCTCTCTTTACTTTCTTTCTTTCCTCCTTCCCTCCCTCCCTCTCTCTCTCTCTTTCTCTTTCTTTCTTTCTTAACATTATTTATTTGACAAAGAAAGCACAAGTAGGCAGAGGGAGAGAGAGAAGCAGGCTCCCCACTGAGCAGAGAGCTGAATGCAGGGCTCCATCCCAGGTTCATGACCTGAGGATGCTTTTAACCAGCTGAGCAAGCCACCCAGGCATCCCTAACCATTTTTCTACCTAGCCTCACTCTTCCTAGACTTTTCAATACTCTGCAGGAGATAAGAATGTTAGCTGCCCTAAGTTAGAACGGGGGCTAAGTGGGCAATGGCTAGTTGCTCTGAGGAAGAACGCGTTTTAGGGACTTTATAGAGCACAATATGGCTGGGACAGAGTTAGCAAGTGAGAGACAGGGGGAGTAGTTGGGTCAGACAGGAAATAGTCATAATGTACAGAACCTTGTAACTGAATATTGGGAATGTGGGTGGCTTTTTTTTTTCTTCCTGGTGGATGGAGAAACCATCAAAGAAGTTGGGATGAAGTGCTAGGGGTGAAGTGACCAATTTGCTGAATGAAGTTAGAATCAGAGAAACCAGGGAATCGGCGGTTGTAGGAATCCTGGCAAGAGGAAATGATGGCTTTGACCACGGTGATGGCAGTGAAAATAGTGAAAAAATGTTGACATTATGAGATATTTTGAAAGTTGTACCTATAAGATTTGCTCTTGGATGAGATGGGAGAGCAAGAGAAAAAAGATTAAGGATGATTGCAGGGTTTTTAGCCTGTGCAACTAGAAGCATGGAATTTCCTGCCATTTATGGAGGTGGGGGAGGTAGGTTTAGGGGATGCAGGATAGGGAGTTCAATTTTGGAGATACTGTATTAGACCTTCAAATTTATTAGAGTCTTTCTAGATCAGAGGAGAAATCTAAAAGACAGGTAAATTTGAGAGTTCTGTTTATACTGGTATTTAAAGCCATGAGATAGGGATCACTTAGGGAAGAGTAGGAGGACTATCCCCAAGATAGTCCAAGGCTTAGAGGATGAAGATGAGGTAGAGGAAGCAGCAAAGGTCACTGAGGAGTTACAAATGAGGAACTGGCGGTAGAAAATCATGAATGTGTAAGTCCTGGAAGCCAAATTAAGAAAATGTCTCAAGAAAAAGGGAGTGATCATCTATGTCAAGTGCTGCTGATGATTCAAGTAAGATGAATGGTTCAGGGTCAATGAGAATTCATCGGTAGAATTATCAATATAGAAGTTCTAGAGCTTGGCTGGAAGGGATTTAATAGAGAATAGGAAAAATTAGAGACATGTAGACAACTTATTCAAGAATTTTGCCCTATGGGGCGCCTGGCTGGGTCAGTTGGTTAAGCGACTGTCTTTGGCTCAGGTCATGATCCCGGAGACCCGGGATCGAGTCCCACATCGGACTTCCTGCTCGGTGGGAGGCCTGCTTCTCCCTCTCTCACTCCCCCCTGCTTGTGTTCCCTCTCTGGCTGTGTTTCTCTCTGTCAAATAAATAAAATCTTTAAAAAAAAAAAAAAAAGAATTTTGCCCTAAAAGCAAAATAAGACAAAACAATTGCAGCCATGGATATAGAAAGGGATGTAAGATTTGAGAGTACTTTGTTACTTTTTAAAGATGGGAGAATTTGTGGGATGTTCATACATTGACTGGAATTGATACAATCAGAGGAATCACTGGACAATATCCTTGAGTAGGCCATAAGAAGGACTGGCCATAAGTTGGAATAACCCTAGTACTAGGAAGGGACAGAGTAATGTGCTCGGAGGCAAGTGGGTTATGGTAGACATCAGTGGAACTTTTCAGGCTGCTTCTAATTTTCTTAGCAAAATAGGAAACAAGGCCCTATATGGTAATGTCTAGCGCGTATCAATCTAAGGAAATAAGAAAGATAATCATGTGTAATGTTAATTTGAGCTGTTGCTGTGCATGAAATATTCCACTTCTTTTAAATACTACCTATCCCATAAAGCCCAGTTCCAGTGTAGCTTGTTTCAATGATGAGCTCTTTCCAACTAAACTCCAGATTGTTTGAACTACTGAGTGGGCTCTTAGCATGTTATCTTTTTATTTATTAATGTCTGATCTGCTCAGTGCTGTTAGAAATTGCTTGACTGTAGGGACAGACAGTGTTCGTATCTCCTGGTCTCTCCTGCACAGCATCTAGCATACAGCAAATGCTTAATAACAGGTTCTTCCCATAGAGGGCCTGAGCCTGGCTGTAAACAGAATGTTTTCACAGTTAGTTAAACTATCTTGTTAATTTAATCCCTGTTTTTTTCTCTTTATCCATTCTTGAAACAATTTCTTTCTTTCAGGTTCAGGATTATCTAAGGAGATTTGAAAGCATACCAGATATGCTTGAATTGGATCACCTCACAGTTTCAGGAGATGTGACATTTGGCAAGAATGTTTCACTGAAGGTGTGTTGTTCTGACGAAAATTATAGTTCTTATAGCTTTACAAAGCAGGTCTCATTTTCTAGTCCTAAATTTACCTTTTAGAGAATACTTCTTAGTCTATACCAGATGTTTATAAGACATAAATACATATTAAAAGTCAAATAGCTTACCACAATATTTAGCATTAATACTATTTTCCAGAGATATACAACATAGTTAAAATATAATCACAGTTATTGTGTATGGGAACTTTGCTTTCCATCTGAATGCTGTATTCCACAAACACAAGTAATTTAACTGGTACTATTTTATTGAAATGACAGTCTGTAGAAGAGAATCACTGTTAAAGTAGCATTTGCTCACCCAGGATGACTAGTTGAATCTGAATGAAAGTAGAAAAAAATGATAACTTCACTTATACTGAATATAATCTATTCTGTTAAAGTTACTGGTTGTCATCAGTATAGAGATTTATTCATATACTGTAGCACTTGGGCTCTGATGAGTATCATTTTAGCCTAAGAAATAGGAAGAACTAAGTATTAAAGCTCAGAACGAAAGACACAACAGCTTTTTCCTAATTATTAAAAAAAAAAATCCCATACCTAGATGACATGTGTTCTTCTTTTAGTAAGGCTTCTTAAATGAAGATCTTGGGAAAACAAAAAGATATATGTGTATGTATATAAATATGTGTGTATGTATATATTTATATATGGTTGACCCTTGAGCAACACGGGGGCTTGGGCAGGGAGGTGACCACTGTGTAGTTGAAACCCCCAGCAATGTTAACTAGTAATGCCTGTTGTTGAAGTCTTATTGATAACAGCTGATTAACATATTTTGTATGTCATATATATTATATCCTGTATTCTTACAATAGAGGAAGCTATATATAAGAAAATTTTAAGAAAATCATTTACAGTACTGTTCTGTATTTATTGAAAAAAAGTGCATGTAAGTGGGACCCAGACAGTTCAAACATGAGTTGTTCCAGGGTCAACTGTACAGACCTATATATATGTATATAGAATTATTGCTGATACTGTATGTGTACATACATACACGCATATATGAAACTTTATTGGTAATACTGTCTCATCTGTACAGTCTCACTTAAGACATGAAAAATATGTTAGTAAGTTGTTTTTAAAAACAAAAACCCAAATCTGTATGTAAATATAAACCAAGCACCTCAGTATCTTCATGAAGGTAGATAATGCTAGTGACCTTGCAGGCAGTTCCTTGAAAGCACCAGTCATGCTGTGGCACAGGGTCTACTTCTTACTTGTAGTACCACCTCTGATACGGAGGCAAGGTCTCTAGAACCACTGCCAGGCTTCTTAGAGGGATACATTATATAATTTTCCTTAACATGTTGTTTTTCATGGTTAATATTGCTATAAGTACAACTGCACTATTGTAAATGGAGTTTCACATGAATTTGGTAGTTGTAAGAAAATCAGTTGCATTTCAGCTGCGGTTTTAAATATACTCTCTTCTATTTTGTCTTCCCTGTCATGTAGGGAACAGTTATAATCATTGCAAATCATGGTGACCGAATCGACATCCCACCGGGAGCAGTATTAGAGAACAAGATTGTATCAGGGAACCTTCGTATCTTGGACCACTGAAATGAGATATACTGTGTACACTTCATACTAATTATGGGCTAAAGAGTTTCTTATAATGTTCTCTAGGATTCTAAAATCGGCAGGTACTTTACTATGTTACTGTACTCTGCGGTATTAATTTTTAAAGTAGTTTTTTTTTTTTTCAATAATGCTTTTAGTCAAAGAAAAGCACAGATGGAAGCAATATTTTTCTTCTTTGAAAAGGACCCTGAAAATTAGTTCATCTTAAAGTGCAATACTGTTTAATATTAAAACGGGGGCAGCTCTGCTGGAACATCTTTTAACTGAGGCCTCAGTGACGGTCACTTTGAATTGCTTGTGATTTCAAAAATAAAGCTGTGAGGCAATCCATGTGCACATGTACACTTTCAATGCTAATTTATGAAATGGTGAAGAAAAATGGTTTATTCTTGCAAAACAGTTACTGGACTAGTTAGAAGATTTGCTCTTAAAATAGTTAAGTACTCACTGGCCAGTTACCTAACAAACATGTCTAGTTTTTGCATTTCTAAGAATCTTAATCACATCATTCTTTCCATAGGAATTACACTTGAAGGTATTTAGTACCTTTCATCTAGTCCTAAGGCTGGGATGCTTGCCGTGCTTTCCACAGACTCTCCGTTTATTAACACAAAGTCATGTTTTTCCCAGCTGAAGGGATGAGATGAGTGGAAGTAGGGTATTTCTTTTACATCCTTGTTCTCTAGTATGGTGGGGTGGAGGATAACTTTATAAAAAGTTCCCTTTCCTTGAAGTGTTCCTGTTGTGACCAAAAATATTCACAAATAACCTTTCAAATCAGCTCTGATGATTAAGTTTAATTTGTGGCTTTTCTCTAAAGATTAATTACATTTTCTAATTTTTCCGTACTTGTTTTTGAGTAGGCTACTTGTAATTTAAAGTTTACTGTATACTATTAAAAAAAAGTTGCCTTATAAAGTCTGGTAATTTTTTACAGCTTTATTTTAGACAGTTTAGGAACCAATGACATACCTTAGTAATGATAAAACAGGCTTTCCTTTTAGGAAATGGAAGAGCACAAAATAAGACTATTATTTCATTATACATAATCACCACAAGGTTAGGCACTCTGACAGGGTTAGGCAAGATTCCCGGTATGAGGTGAGGCACAGGCACTTTCATTTGTAGAGTGCTGCTGATTCTAGTTTTGAAGGTAGGTATTAAAAATATTTTAATAACTTACTCATTACCTTATATTTCTGGCCCCAACACAGCAGCCTATATTTTAAAACTTCTGTTTTCTCCCTGGTCTTTGTTCATATACACATCGAAAGTAACTTTAAAAACAAGAACCCAAGGGGGCCATACTTCATATGTTATCTAAATGTTAATATGAGAACTCATAAATAGGCAGAATATATGAAAATGTATTCTTACCATTTGCTAGAAATGAAAGAAAAACCCACAAACCAACCCTCATAGGTACTTTTATAAAAATACAGCTATTAAACTACAGCCTTTCATATACCACTTCTGAAAAGTATTTAAATTAGTAGTTGCATAAATAAATGTCAGTATCTTATTACTGTGATCAAACTTTTCAAGTATTTAGACTACTCTGGAAGGCTTTACCCAGTTGACATACAGTGGTGGTAGAAAGATTAAATATGCGACACACAAGGCCTGAAACTTGACATTGGTCACTAAAACAAAAATTGAATTCCTAAATCCAAGCAATCAAAAGATGTTTATTTTTTTCATAGAAAGATCTGTAAAAAAATAATTTTTCAAACAGCTTTACTTTCATAGAGAAAACTTTCTACAGAGGTTGACTAAGATTTTAATATTTTAAATTGTACCATCATTAAATAAGGTGGGACACCATATGAATTTCATTGCACTGGAAGAAATGCAAAGCATTTTTAATATAAAGTATACAGAGCATTCTAGTCAACTACAGCTGTGTTACAGCTATGTGTTCTTTTGGATTTGGTCCAAAGAAACCTGAGTCTGTTTCCAGAGAGAATGAAAAATGTTATAGACACCTGATCAGTTACTCCTCACTGAAGGAAGCATAAAAATGGCATTCCTTGGAGATCCCACTGAATCCCAGTTTCCCAACACTGATACTTTCCTTTTCCCCTTCCCCTACCCCAGTTTACTTTGGGTTTGAGGTTCAGTTCTTGAATCACAGGCATCCACATTTTCTTCATAAACATACACATCCCATGGTCAGATGAGCTACCCAGTTTTCCAGTATGTCATCACCTCTTCTGTTCCCAGATCTCGGACATATTTAGGTCCAAATCTTTAAGGCCTTTTAAGGCTTGAAGATTTCCAGTGTAAAAAGCTACATCTGCTGTGACCAACCTAAATTGGAGAGAAAACTATTTTTAATATCTCACACTTTCTACTGGATAGAAAGTCAGTCTTATCCTAACTGCCAGACTATTATTTAAAATTCAGATTTCCTAGGAACCAAATGTCAATATGTTTCTTAGGATTTCTGCTGTCATATAGTTAAGAGTACTCTTATTTCAACAATGAATATCTTGAAAAGGAATAAACCAGTGCAGGCTGGACCTGGTTTCATAATTCTGCCCAATAAAATAGATTTATCTTAAAACAACATGAAATAAAATAGAATAATACATTAAGATATTTCTTTGACCATTTGTCACTAGACTATACAGTTGACTCTTGAACATCAGGGTTTGAACCGCACGGGTGTACTTACAGATTTTTTTTTGACACAGTATGGCATGAGATGTATTTTTACTATTTTTAAAACCTTTTTTCCAGCTTTATTACAGGAACACAGTATATAACATACGAAATACGTGTTAGTCAACTGCTGATGTTAATGATAAGGCTTCCATTCAACAGTGGGTATTATTAGTTAGGTTTTTGGAAAGTCAAAAATTACATGTGGATTTTCTGCTGCAAGGAGGGGTTTGGTGCCCCCAACCCCCGCATTGTTCAAGGACCAACTGTACATGTATATGACAAATGAAATCAAGTGAAAGAAAGACAAGGTTTCCTGAGTGACATCCAAAGATGTTAAATGAAAGCTGGGATTCATGCATATCTGTTACTACGTATAAAACCTGATGCATCTAGCAACACTAGATGAAAAAACAAAGTCTTACACTTTTGAGTACTGAGCTGTCACATTAAAGTCTATACCTGAAAGGACATTCCAGGAAACAACACTCAGATAAACAAATACTAAAGCTCTACGCATGTAAAATAGGGACTGGTCTGAGTAGATGTATATTTTGACAGATATGGCCCATGGAGGAACAAACAGACCTTGATTTACTAGTTTGTAAAAGAGAAGAGGAAATCCAGCTTCAGTATTCTAATGAACACGTAAGTTCTGGATTGCTAGAGTACATGGGACAAAGGTATTAGAAGCATGTCTGTACTACAGTCCAATTTATAAATGCCTTTGGACTTAACGTACTTAATGTTTCACCTTTTATCACATGGCAGAATTTAATAAAGACCATATTTTTCACTTAAAACCGACCTAATTCAGGTGTTTTAAATCGAAATTACACTTGTGATAGATAATATGGTCAGTTAAGTACACTGAAACTGACAGCAACAACTCAAAAAAAATTAAGCTTTCTAAGGCAAGGTCCTTACACTAAAAAGTAAGCATAAAATTAGCATAAATCTCTGCTTAAAAGAAGTTCCAGAGTTTTATCATGAGAGTTGAAAATTGTTTAACATAAAAGATATTTGCAACATACATAACCAACTAAGGATTAGTCTGATTAGGGATTCAGCAAAAATCTAAAATCAACACAAAAATAATACCCAAGAGAAAGATGGGCAAAGAAAATGCAGGAAAAGTCAGATAAGAACACCTGAATGACTAATAAGTATATGAAAATATAACAAACATTAGGAAATGCAAATCAAAACAAGATACCACTGGCAACTATTTAAAAATCTAACAGCAAATGTTAGCAAAATCATAAGCCATGTTGGAGAATATTCTTGCAATACTTAGTACAGTGAAAATGTACATATGCTCTGATTAACTTGTATATATGCCCCCAAAGAACTGGTCACACTATTAGACATGTATATAGATCTTCACTGTGGATAACTGTAGTGGAAAAAAGTAGTGACCTAGAAAGCTATCATTTGGAGAAATGGCTGTATTAAATACAGTTGATTCATGTGGGAGAATAAAAAGCAGTCAAAATGGACAATTCCTACATAACACTTAAATAAACCAGCTGCAATGGTGAGTAGAAAAAAGTAAGCAGCATATGTACAATATACCAGATAAGTAAATTAAGTTTATAAAACAGTGCTACCTACTTTTTTTAAGATACAGAAATAATGTGAAGGACTTGAATACAGACCAAACTTATTAAAAATATTGACTATGGGACGCCTGGGTGGCTCAGTTGGTTAAGGTCATGATCAGGTCATGATCCTGGAGACCCGGGATCGAGTCCCACATCAGGCTCCCTGCTCGGCGGGAAGCCTGCTTCTCCCTCTCTCACTCCCCCTGCTTGTGTTCCCTCTCTGGCTGTGTTTCTCTCTGTCAAATAAATAAAATCTTAAAAAAAAAAATACTGACTATGGGTTGGGGGAAAGAGAATGGGCCTGGAGATGGGGTCAAGAGATATTTCAGTTTCATTTACTTATTTGACAAAGCG
Organism: Spilogale gracilis; assembly: GCA_004023965.1. Classification (NCBI taxonomy): domain Eukaryota; kingdom Metazoa; phylum Chordata; class Mammalia; order Carnivora; family Mephitidae; genus Spilogale; species Spilogale gracilis. The sequence continues at coordinate 35,928 of PITA01013116.1, forward strand.
AGAAAGCATGAGCAGGGGAGAGGGGCACAGGGAGAGGGGGTAGCAGACTCCCTGCTGACAGGGAGCCCCATGTGGGACTGGATCCCAGGACCCTGGGATCACAACCTCAGAGGAAATGTAGCTGCTTAACTGACTGAGCCACCCAGGTGCCCCTTGTTTTCTTTTTTAACATAAACATTTTTTTAATCGAAAATGACAAATGTTAATGATCAATTCTAAGCAGCAATACAATTATTATTCTGTATATCTCTGTATTTTTAAAATGTCTTAGATGGAAAATCTCACCAAAAAACACAGGGTTTGGGAGAAGGAGGGATAGGGAGTAACTTAATGGGTAGAGGATTTTCTCTTGGGTTTTTCTGTTTTTTTTGTTTTTTGTTTTGTAAGCATTGATCCTATTTTATCACCTGGACAAACTGGAACTAGAATGCATTTGTGAATGCACAAAATGCTACTGCACTAACTGTAAAATGGTAATTTCATGTTATGTCAATTTCATCATTTTCTAGAGCCATCTCAGGAACAAAAATTTAAGACATAGTTTGCTATGTCTTTGGCTAGAGTCTAAAAGTTAATTTTCAGGAATTCCATATTGCAAAGGATCACTCAGAGGCATGAATTGACTTGTACAGAGTTAAGTGTCTTTAAAAGTATGTCACACTGAAGATCTCTAAGGTAGTATAACCCCCAAATAGCTATATTAACAAAGAAAATGATAGGTAATGAGTTAGTTTAGATGCTTCAGAACTATTGTCCAGAAAAACCAACCAATCAACCAACAAACCCAGATTTAGATATGGAAATAAAAAGGTTAATTATGAGTGGAGAGGGGCTTAAAAACACTAGTTTGTTGTTGTTTTTTTTAAAAAAAACAGCTTCTGAGAGATATCTGGTGTTCATAAATTGTCTTTGAACTTTCCTGTGGCTTTGAAATTTTTGAAAACAACAGTTATTTTTAAAAAAGAGAAGAACCAGGTAATAAGGGAAAGAATCAGATTTTTGCATCAAAAAATTCAGTGTGGCCAACAGATTCAGCAGTCTGAAGCTTCCAAATATTTCTTGCAAATTAATTCAGTGCACTTCTTTTATTGGACAGAACCAATTTCTAACTCCAAAATACATTTTTTCATTTGCTTCCTGTAAGTGTGAAATTTAACCCTGAAACTTAACAGGGAATAAAATATGTTATTCCTCAAAAATCCATGGAAGAGCTAACACTAAGGAAATCCTATTAAGGTGTAGCTTCATAATCAGTTGCATTTTGTACAATCTTTTCCCCATATCTTTATCTATGTTGCTCCTCACAAAAATCTTGTGATGGTACTTTTTACCATTATCCCAATTTTCTTTTTTCTTTTTTTTTAAAGATTTTATTTATTTATTTGACAAACAGAAACACAGCTAGAGAGGCAACACAAGCAGGGGAAGTGAGAGAGGGAGAAGCAGGCTTCCCACCGAGCAGGGAGCCCGATGTAGGGCTCGATCCCATGACTCTGGGATCAGGACCCGAGCCGAAGGCAGACGCCTAATGACTGAGCCACCCAGGCACCCCATATCCCTATTTTCAAATCAAAAAATGAAAGTGCAGAGAGAGTAACCGATTTGCCTAAAGTCACACAGCTAGTCAGTAGCAGAACTTAACCCAAGTTTTCTGATTATAAACTGTTTTCTCTTACATGATTACACCATTTCACTGATAATACATATATTTTGTTCAAGAGCTTACAATAAAATGGGCATCTACACTTACACTTTATTTTTTGTGACCCCATGAAAGAGTTTAAAGTTAATTTTACCCCTCTCATTTTATAAATAAGGCTTTTAGAAGTTAAGTGTACCTGCTCAGAGTCATACAACCACAAAGTAGGACTTTGAATCCTGTCCGCATAGGGAGAGACTACTGGGTAACAATAAGGAGGTGCTACTGACCCACGCTGCCTCAAAACAGACATGTAAGTTAAGTAATGGACCATTTATAAAGCACTTTAATATAGAAAGACAGATAGGCAGATACAGAGATCCTCTCCACAGAGAAAGAAGGCAAAAAGTTGCTGATTTTACCACTGTGGGGGTCTGATATGATTATAGTGGAAAAGGAGAGCATAATGAATAAAAACCAATCAAGCAATCCAGTATGGGAGCACACAGTAAAAATATGTTGAAAACATACCCATTTTGAGGTCCTCCATCATTTATCACATTTAAATGAGATAACTGCTTTTTCAAGTGGAGTTTATAACTTGCATTAATTCTTAAAAATAACATCTGGAAAAGAAATAAAATGGTTTCTTAAAGTTCTACTAAAATAGAACACAAACTTCTGAGTTATCAGTATCAAATCAACATTATTTGGAGAAAATATTTTTTAAAAATCTTTGCTTTGGCATATACTTTTAAGAAGCCACTTTGGAAAAGAGTGTGGAGATTCCTTAAAAAATTAAAAATAGAGCTACCCTATGACCCTGCAATTGCACTACTGGGTGATTACTCCAAAGATACAGATGTAGTGAAAAGAAAGGCCATATGTACCCCAATATTCTTGCAGCCTTGGCCACAATCGCCAAACTGTGCAAAGAGCCAAGGTGCCTTTCAACAGATGAATGGATAAAGAAAATTTGGTACATATATCAATGGAATATTACACCTCCATCCGAAAGGATGAATACCCAACTTTTGTAGGTAGCAACATGAACTGGACTGGAGGAGATTATGCTGAGTGAAATAAGCTAAGTAGAGAAAGTTAAGTATCACATGGTTTCACTTACTTATGGTGCATAAGGGGCAATATAGAGGACAGTAGGAGAAGGAAAGGAAATGGGAAGTAGGATAATTAGGGGAGGGAAACAAAACTTAAGAGACTTTGGACTCAGAAACAAACAGAGTCTTGGGGGGGGAAGGGATAGGGGGGCACGCGAGCCTGGTGGTGGGTACTGAGGGCACATATTACATGGAGCACTGGGTGTGGGACATAAACAATGAATCTTGGAACACTGAAAAAATAATACAGATCAAAAAAATAAATTAATTAAAAAAAAGAAGCTCCTCTGAGGTATTTAGTTGCTATTTTAGTATGATTTTTCTACATTTTTGGATAAAAGCTCTTTTTCCCCTTAGTGATATGACTTAGCACCACTTTTCTGCCCCTTAGAAGTTTCTAGGATATACAGGAGGGGATCAACCATGACAGGCAAACAGAAATGGAGAATTCTGCAATATATTAAACATGAATCTGATAGGAAAAAAAGGTCACAATGGTAAAGGCAAAGACATTTTCATCCTTCTAAACTGGTAAAATTACTAGGAAGTACTTTATTGCTCCCGTATGCAGATATATGATGCAATGGCCCAAAACTTCTGTAGGAAATACCTGACCTGAAGCTATAAATATTTAATCTTGGAAATAATTTTGTGGAGTAACATTTTTCAGTAGGGTAAAATATATATAAAGTCATCTACGGAAGTTTTGTGGAACTACTAGTATTTAATACTGACATAAAACCTGATTCTTGCCCAGCTCTGACAAGAGTTCCCTTTAAATTATGATGCAGATAAAAACACATGGACTACCTGTATGCCCAGCTCCCTGACCTGGCCATGATTAGAACTCAGATGACAAATCCAGAATGTCAGAGGTGGGAGAGCTTATGCTTGCAATGAGAAGGATGGCTTGACTAGGAAGAAATGACGAAAAAAGAGACCCAGTGGGTGCTCCGTATCTTATAGCTCCTACTCAATTCCCAGTGAGCCTCAAAGAAGTTGGCTGATATTTAATCCTGAGTTCAGAATGACTAATGAAAATCTAGGGAAGTATGAAGAAAAACAGTAAGAGCTATTATAGGATGGAAGTCTGAGGTGGTATGGGAAAGAGACCAGCAGGATAAAGACTAGGCAAGAAACAAGTACTTAAGAAAGCTACCTTTTGCTCCCAAATACCACTTCCATGTACTTAACCAATTAGAGGCAAACTCAAGTAACAAACTTGTCTGAAGAGCAAAAATCCCAGTGAAAATTCATCAGTCATACAACCAGGCTTGTATTCTAACACTGTATCATTCTACAGCTAGGCTTGAATGAGATAACCTGGTATAGAGTGAACAAGTTAAGGTGGGTAAAGAAGATTGGAAAAAAAAGAAATACTGGAATCTTTACAGTACCAGGAGAGGGGAACCAAGCAAGTGGGGGAGTGGGTAGGAGTGTTGGTGAACAGTGAAGAGAACTCTGATAACAACACTCATGTGGGGGAAGACAGTCGGGACAAAGGGTGGATACTTCATAGGGGAGAGGGGCCAAAGACTACTACTTGTTTTGCTATTTTCCTGGTTATGACTATTACCAATCACTTACACTGATCTAACAAATATTAATGAAGTATATTGATTGAGTTAGTTTATCTGTGTCATCTCATTAATTCTATCACTAATTCCTTCACTATCCCATTTGGATTATAACAACAGCAACTATAGTTAAAAAATGCCAACACTGATTTTCAAACTGATACTGTAATGAAAGATCTAAGTACAATCTGGCATCTTTGATACTCAAGGGACAAATGAAAAAACTGTTTTTTTACAATTGCTGACATAGCACAGAGCAATTATTACTCTGGCCTGGTGGAGCTAGGGGCACTTTGAAATCAGAAATTTTTATCCATGTTCCACAAGTTGGTGTAACAACTGAAAAAAATAATCATCATATTAGAATATGAACTAGGCTAAACTGTACCAAAAGTGTGTAAAATACGCTCTCCAATTCTGCATGAATATGTTATATATAAAAAAGTAGTGTCAGGAATTACTACTCACCTGTGTTTGTTCTTCTGGAAGAAGATCAAATATAGCTTCATGCATTTTTGCCATTTGCTTACAGATATTCCTGAAACAGGCAGATGGAACGGGAGCTTTCACTTCATACTGGCAGGGAAAAATAATGAGAGTTATATCCATGTCCTCTGGATTGTTTATTGTCCCCACCCTTCCTCAGACATATGTTTTCAGCCCTTTACATGCCTAACTCTGATAAGAGTAAGATCTGTGCTACTCACGCAAATCTCAAGAACTTTTCATTACTATCCTAATCTACTTTGAGAAATCTAGCAAAATTTAGTGGCTAAGAACACAGGCTGTTTCTCTTAAGACAGACTGTTTGGGTTCAAATCCCAGCCCTTCAGACACTGGGCAAGTTACTTCATTTCTCTATATCTCAAAGGGCTGCTATGAGAACTTAAAATAATACGAAATAGTGCTTGATGCAAAGTAAGTACACAAAAAATGTTAGCTACCAATCTGGCTCAATATATAATGATGAATTTTTAAAGTAGGCCCTCCATATTAACATATTATTTTTTTAAGCATGATTTTCAGAATGTGTCAACACAATCATATCAAATCAACAGGACTCTGGTAGAACTAAAATTTTCTTTTTCTTTTGGAGGTAGGCCAATATAGTAATCATATTTATCCTACCTATAGTAGAAGAAAACTTTTTCAGCAATGACCTATACTGAAAATTAAAACTTAGGTAAATTCACTTTACTATCCTTACACTTGGGATAATACATCAGTATCATTCAGATAACCAACTTTGGCCCATATTTTATAATTCACAACTTAAATTATATACTATTTTTCTTTATAAGACAAATCTGGGCTAAAAAATTTAATGTACTAATCTTGCATAGTATATTAAAATGATGAGTTCCAATATACTGCTCTTAGCAGAACCATGCAGAAGTCACCATGTGACTGGGACCAAAATAAGCAAAGTTATGAACACGTAAGGTTTTACCTTTCTTCAGCCTAGAAATATATAAAACATCCCCTTATCTTTTTAAATAACAGCTTTAAGATACGATTCACATTCCATAAAATTCACCTTTTTTAAAGTGTTCAATTAGCTGGTTTTTAATAAACTCAGTTATACAAGCATCACCATTAATTTCTGAACATTTTCATCATCTCAAAAGAAACCCGCAACTGTTAGCAGTCACTCCCCATGCTCCCCTCCCCTCAGCTCCTGGCAACCACTAATCTCCATAAATGTAATCATGCAATAAGGGGCTTTTTGTGACTGGCTTCTGTCACTTAGCATAATGCTTTCATCCATGTTGTTAATGTGCATCAGTACTTCATCCTTTTTAGGATTGTATAACATTCTATTGTATGAATATACCATAATTTATCCAATCATCAACTGATGGACATTTGAATTCTTTCTACTTTTTGGCTATTATAAATAATAACACTGTGAACACTCATGTACTAGTTTTTGTGTAGACAAATGTTTTCAATTCTTTTGGGTATATACCCAGAAATGGAATTACTGGGTCATATGGTAACTTTAATCTTTTGAGAAAATACTCAAGTTTTATTCAAAGTAGCTAAAAATCATTTCACAGTACTACTCAGCAGTATATGAGGGTTACAATTTCCCTATATCCTCAACCAACACTTGTTATTGTCTCCCTTTTTTATTTAGGCAGTCTAGTGGGTATGAAGTAGTTACCTCATTATGGCAACATCCCCATATCTTAAATACCACCTTGTGCTGGGATGAATAGTATCCCTCCAAAATTCATGTTCACTTAGAACCTTAAAAGGTCATACCAGATTACAGTGGGCCCTAAATCCACTGACTGGTGTCTTTATAAAAGAAAAGGAAATTTAGACATAGAACGACACACAGAAGGAAAATGGCCACGTGAAGACAGAGGCAGAAACAGGAATGACACATTTACAAGCCAAAGAATGCCGACAATTGACAGCAAGCTAGGAAGAGGCAGGGAAAGACTCTGCTAGAGCCTTCAGAGGGAGCATGGCTGACAACACTTTGATTCAGGACTTCTACCTCCAGAATTATGAGAGAATACATTTCTCTCTCTCTCTTTTTTTTTTTTTTTAAGATTTTATTTACTTATTTAACAGAGACACAGCAAGAAAGGGAGCACAAGCAGGAGGAGTGAGGGAGGGAGAAGCAGGATTCCCGTGGAGCAGGAAGCCCAATGCGGGGCTCGATCCTGGGACTCTGGGATCATGACCTGAACTGAAGGCAGATGCTTAATGACTGAGCCACCCAGGCATCCTGAGAGAATACATTTCTGTGGTTTTAAAGCCACTCAGTCTTTGATAATTTGTTAGGGAAGCTCTTAACTAGTACACCCTCATAACCTTCCTTCACCCCTGCCTTACTAAAGATACTATTCTTTCCAATCTTACTTTCACCATCATATTTCTTCAGGCACTGAAACTTGATACTGTACTTCTTTATTCTCAACCCTTAAAATCTGATTCTTGCCACTACCCAAACCACCTTCCTCCACTATTAACAGTCTTCTGAAATTTCTGCAAAAATCACCTAAAGCATCCTAACTTCCAAATGTAGTAACTTTCCTAGCTCTTCTTCCTCATTGCTTTGTTCTCGGTCCTCATATAACACAGTGCTTTCCTGATTCCTCCCTTCATGACTTTCCTCCTCTTCTGTATTCTGCCTCCTAAGCGCAAAGCTTCTTTAATCTTAATTCCCCTATCATGCCTCTTTCTTTCTTATTGATCTCATTCAATCTAACAACTTTTAATATATCTCTAGTCCTGAGCCACATTGTTAAATTTTAGTCACACATCTCCTACATGTTCCATACCATAACTGAGTTTACCATGAACTTTCTCAAACCTGCTCCTCCTTCCTGGTTCCATTACTATTGCTGGTATTACAATCCTCCTGCTCACATAGACTGGAAATCTCCAACTCAGTTTTTATTCCTCCTTCTCCTTGGTTCCTTGTATAGAATCAGTGACTAAGTGCCATCAAATGTACTTTCAGATTACTCTGCACATCAGTACTCTAGGTCAGAGTTTCTCAATCTCTACACTACTGACGTTCTGGGCTATCTCGTTCTTTGTTGGGAGGGCTATCCTGTGTATTACAGGATGCTCAGTAGCATTCTTGATCACTACTCACTACCTACCAATATCGTTCCACTTCCCAAACTGTAACAACCAAAACTGTTCCCAATATTTCTTAATGTCCTCACGGGACAAAACTGTCTCAGTTGAGAAACACTACCTAGAGGTGAGATCTTCAATACTTCTCACCTGAAAAAAATGTAGTCGCATTTTAACGAATCCAGATATAAGGTCAACAAACACTTAATAAAACTGCCTAGTATACAGTAAGCTCTGGATACATATTTTCTTAGATGTGTATATATATGTATATATATGTGTATATATAGGTATATAGGTGTATGAGTGTGTGTATGTATGTATGTGAATGTGTATGACAATGAATGTATCAGATACTATGCCAGCTGGAGTATACAAAGATGAATCAGAAACCGAAAGCTCTGGGAGCAGACAGCCTAAAAGCTGGTTGGTATTCCAGAAAGCGGACACTGCATGCTCCGGAACACAGGCAGAGACATTTAGGCAACAGCAGAGATGGCTTCCCGAGCAGCACACCGGGACTGCTAAGTCTTCAAATGAAAAAAATTAAGTGAAAGTATTCCACACAGAGGACATGCCCTACCACCTCAAATCCATTCTAGGTACTATCTGATAAATCCTACTAAAGTGCAATTCTAATCCTGTGATTTGTTAGTTTAAAAAGTTTTGGATTCTGGGACGCCGCCTGGGTGGCTCAGTTGGTTAAGCGACGGACTTTGGCTCAGGTCGTGATCCCAGAGACCCGGGAGCGAGCCCCACATCAGGTTCCTGTTACGGCCTGCTTAGCCTCAAGGCCAGCAGAACAGGCTCTGAAACTCCCTGGCGACTTAGGCCTCTGCATATGTAAGACCCCTTGGTGATTGATGCCTTTACAAGGCCTGTGTTTACCAAAGGAGGGCAGTTAAGTCAAAAAACCATCTGTGTATCTTGCTTCCTTGCCCCAAATGTGTGGGCAATTCAGGAACTGGGGAGGGGACAAAAATGTCATCATACCCAAGGGAGTAAATCACTGTGTGACTCATGCTTGCTGTTTGAAATGCATATAAACCCCGACCTACCCCTTCTCGGGGCTCCTCTGTTCCTGTGCGTACAGAGGGCCCCAGCATGCTTGGTAAATAAACCTCTTGCTGCTTGCATGAGAGCGTCTCTTGGAGTCCTTCCTCGGGAGCAATAGCCTTCTCAACTTTAACAGTTCCCTGTTCAGTGGGAGGCCTGCTTCTCCCTCTCTCTCTCCCCCTGCTGTGTCCCCCCTCTAGCTGTGTTTCTGTCAAATAAATAAATGAAATCTTAAAAAAAAACCACAAAAAACCTTTTGGATTCTACTTCCATTTAAAATTTAGAAAACTGTAAGAGAATATTCTACTACCCTCACAAGAAAAAAACTTATTTGCAATAATTTACAAAATCCGAACTTTTCTTGAACCCATCAGAGAACAGAGGTCCCAAGAACCAAAGGAACTAATTCCAATGAGTGACAACCCCACTGAGAAGAGATGGGACACAGGAACTGTCTCACTTTGGCAAAGCATAGGAAGAGGTGACCACCACAGAAACAAATACAAAGAAAACAACTAACATTTTAACAAATTCCCAAGGGCCAATTATGGACTACTGTTTATTTACAATAAATGAAAATGCTGGCCACAAGGGGAGTTTGTACTTACTCACAAGTTCTTCTCCATGGGTATCCCAAAGGTCCTCACAAACAATTCTGGGGTCAGAACTGGAGACCCCAGAATCACTCTCATAGACAAGCAGGAGGCTGCCACCAGAGAAAAGGAACAAATGCCCACTTCCGTGCATCCTACTCTTAAACAAAGCAAAAGCCTACAGTCACAGAGAAAGGGCACCAAATTCTTACATTCCCAGGGCTGTGAGGAATAGAAACAATACTTTTAAGCCCAGGATCAAAAATCAATCAAAGTAGAGGCTGGCTACCACCGGAGGAGGGGTTGGAACACTGAGAAGGCTTCATATCCAAGGACTTACCTGATTTCAAGACTTCTAATAATGCTACAGTATTAAGACATTAAGACATGGCATTGGTGTAAGACAAACTTATAGATCAATGGAACAGAACAGAATCCGAAAGTAGATCCACAGGAAAAGAGCCAACTGATCTTCAACAAAGGTGCCAATGGAGAGAAGATAGTCTTTTCTTTTTTTTTTTTTAAAGATTTTTTTTTTTTTTTTTTTTTTATTATTTATTTGACAGAGAGAAACACAGCCAGAGAGGGAACACAAGCAAGGGGAGTGAGAGAGGGAGAAGCAGGCCTCCCGCCGAGCACGGAGCCCGATGTGGGACTCGATCCCAGGTCTCCGGGATCATGACCTGAGCTGAAGGCAGTCGCTCAACCAACTGAGCCACTCAGGCGTCCCGAGAAGATAGTCTTTTCAACAAAAGGTGCTGGTACTACCCAGAAAAAGAACACTGACTCATACTTTGCACTATATGCAAAAAGAAATTTCAACTAGAAATCAACTAGAAATGAATCACAGATATACATACAAAATCTAAAACAATAAACCTTTCAGAAGAAAACACTGAGAATTACCTTTGTAACTTGGGTTATACAAAAATTTCTTAGGATAGGACAACAAGAAGCATGAACAATAAAGAAAAATGATAAACTGGAATTCATCAAAATTTACAACCTTTCTTTCTATGACAATGTTAAGAAAATAAGTGACAGACTGGAAGAAAATACTTATGAAACACATATTTGATAAAGGACTTGTATCTAGAATATGTACAGAACTCTTACAACTCAAAAACCCAATTTTTAAAAATTAGCAGAAAGTCTGAACACATTACCAAAGAAAAGACATGGGCAGAAACTGATACATGAAAAGATGCTCAACATATAAGTTATCATGTAAACTAAAACCACAATGAGATATCACCCCATACAGACCTATTAGAGTACTAATATTAAAAAAATCAGACAAGCAACAGAAAGTGGCTGTGAGGAAGAAGAGCCTCTAGAACTCTCGTATTTCACAAATCGGAAAACAAGTGGTATATTCACTTTGGAAAAAAATTAGCAGTTTTTAACAAAGCTATCATAAAACTTTACACTTCTATAAACAATCAATCTATTCCAAGTTATTCACACAAAAGAAATGGATCATGTGCTCACATACAGATGTGCACATGAATGTTTATAGCAGCATTATTTATAATAGCAAAAGAATGGAGACAACCCAAAGGTCTATCTACTGATAAATGGATAAACAAATAGTGACACATTCATAAAATCAATACTACTCTATAATAAAAAGGTACAAACCACTCACACTATGAATTTCAAAAGCATTAAGTTAAATGAAAGGAGCCTGAGACAAGAGGCTACATTCTGTATAATTATATTAAAGGACCTTTCAGAAAAGAGACTACACAGACTAAAATCAAATCAGTGGTTGTCAAGTTTCAGATGTGGGGAGAGAAGAGACTGCACAAGTGTCTGAGAGAATGTTTAACAGTAATGGAACTGTTCTATATCTTGACTGTAGTAGTTTTACTACCACATATATTAAAGTTATCAAACTACATATTTAGAAAGGGTGAATCTTACTGAATATAAGTTATACCTCTATAAGCCTAGTTAAATCCGTGACCTTTCCAATGGTAGCAAAACTCTTCACTGTCTTTCCAACATCTCCCATTCCTCAGTTCACCCACCCTAATACGTTACTTAAATGGAATAACTTACCTGTGTTATTATTAACAACAGCCAATGCATTAGCATTCAACATTTACTTTTGGAAACTTGCTATGGTCAGACATATGATAAAAGAAAAGCACTCCACATAAATAGTATCTCATTGCTCCTCACTACAACTTTATAAGGCTCTATTATTTTCCCCATTTAAAGATAGAAACTGAGGCTTAAGGAGATTAATTTGCCCAAGATGCTTCAAAGGCTCATCTGAGACAAACATGAACTTAGGTCCACCTGACTCCAAATCCCTGACACTAATTTTCCTCCTAATGATTCCTACCTACATGCTGTTACATCAAAGCACTTCTTTACCTTAACTTCATTTGCCCTAACCATGCCTACCTTTCTTTAAAAGCAAAACTTACATGCATGCCTCATCCATACAGTTTTCCCAGATCTCCCTCTGTAGCTGGCAGCCAGCTCTTCCAAAGCATTAAAAGCTCTAAATAGCATGAAATCAACTTCTTACTTAGACTCTTTACATATTCTACCTTCTATTATAATTATTGATATACTTTTCTTATTAGATAGGTTACTATTTGAGGGACAATAGGGAAGACCTCTTCATCCTATGTATCCTAGTTACCTAACACAATTTAACTTCCTGAATGAATGAATAAATGATAGGCTGGAACATTAGTTTAACCAGTATAATTAGATGTTAATGCTTCATTCTATCCAAGCAATGGTACCATTACTTATTAGCTTCTTAAATCAGCCTATATTACTGTTACCCTTCTTTCTCAAAATTAAATTTTCAGGTAAGAAAATAAAAAGCTAAAATTAAGAGGTTAACCTAAACCAAACACTGTCTGCTATTTGGGGATGAATTAAAAACAGAGCTAAACTCTTGGGCAGCCCATGAAAGCAACGAGGGTAGGGAGTGGCAAACAGAGACTTGTTAACTGGGAGAATATAATAGATCAAGGTAAGAGAAGTCTCAGTAGGAATATATTAGTGAAAATACTAAGTTGCAAAGACTAGGCACATTCTTGACATTAAAAATAATAGGGAGGAGGATATTTAAAAAGTTTATAAAAGACTTAAGACTAAATGTAGTACATAACTAAATGCAATACATAAACCATGTAGAAACTCTTGTTCAAACAAGTTATTGAAAAAAGACATTTTGGAACAATTGATAAATTTCAAATAGGAATAAATATTAGATAATATTTATGAATTATTGTTAATTTTGGTAAGTGTGATATGTTAGCATGAATATATAAGAAAATATCAGTTTTTAATAATACATAACTGAATTATTCAGGGGTGAAATATCACAATGCCTCACATTTATTATAAAATATTTTATGGGGCAACAGGGTGGCTCAGTAGGTTAGGCATCCAATTACTGATTTTTGGTTCAGGTCATGATCTCAGGATTGTGAGATCGAGCCCTGCAACTAGCTCTGTGCACAGGGGGAAGTCTGCTTGAGATTCTCTTCCTCTGCTCCTCCTCTTACCCTGGTCGAACTCTCTAAAATAAATAAATCTTAAAAAAATAAAATAAAAAAATATTTGAGCAAAAAAAGCAAAACATGACTGTTAAATATAGGTAATAAATACATGGAAAGTTAATTAAATAATTCTTTCTCTTTACAAAAAAAAAAATCAATAAAATAAACTGTCACAGAAAAAACTCTAGACACAGTCCCAGTTCTTGGTAAAACAAACAAACAAAACAAAAAACAACACATCAGGGATTTAAGAGTACTGGCATTTTTTTGGTTTTGCCTCATTATATTCCAGAGCTTATTATTTAGTTCCACTACTTAACATTTACCTTATTACACTATTAGGTGTTTACAGCCCTCTGCCTATTGGCTGGTAAACTTTTCTTTCTTCCTTTCTTTCTTTTTAAAGATTTTATTTATTTATTTGACAGAGAGAGAGCATAAGTAGGCAGAGCAGCAGGCAGAGGGAGAGGGAAAAGCAGACTCCTTGTTGAGCAGGGAGCCCAATGTGGGACTCGATCCCAGGACCCTGGGTCTGGGATCATGACCCGAGCCAAAAGCAAATACTTAGCCGACTGAGTCACCCAGGCACCCTGATAAACTTTTCTTAAAAAATTAATTACTTTTCTCAAAAATTTTATTTAAATTCCATTAGTTAACATACAGTTTAATATTAGTTTCAGGTGTAGAATTTAGTGATTTATCACTTACATACATCACCTGTTGCTCATCACAAGTGCCCTCCTTAATCCCCATCAATAATTTAACCCATACCTCTCCCACCTCCCCTCCTGTAATAGATGGTAAACTTCTTTAGAGTAGACACAGTGTGTTATTTATTCATTTTTGGTAGACAGAAGAATGCCATGAATCAAAAGGAAAACTGGTAAAACAGTACTGCTTTTGAATTTACTTTGTACTTGGTAACCATAAAAATAGAGAATTCCCAAACAATCATTTTTCTCCATAAAAAAATTAGAAACTAATTTAACAGGTACAGCATAATATAGATATGTCTCCACATAACTATAAATTCCTTAAGCTTCTTAAAAGCATAAAATATCTGTTATGTATCAACTACACTTAACATTCTCAAAGTGTGGTGTGGGGACACCTGGGAGTCAGAGACTCTGTGGGAATCTGTGAAGTAAAAACCATTTTCATAATAATACTAAACTGTTATTAACTTTTTCACTCTCATTCTCTCATGTTTAAAGAATGAGGATTTTAGATGACTTTCAACAGTGTCATCATTCTCACGGCCATGTGTTTGTGTATTCTTGTGTTTTAAATTTTTCTTAGTTTTAATTTCTAATATGGTACTTACTGCTAGGTAAAATCTGCATAAATAAAATCTTTGGCACCTGCAATTATCTTTAAGAGCGTAAAGAAGTCCTGTGACCAAAACATTTGAGAAAGATTAAACAAATGCAATCTTATCTTCCAAGGACTCTTTCCTCACTGTCACCTTCAAAGATAAAAGCACACATCTAATCTCTGTGAATGGGCACTGTTCTACCCTGCACTTTTATGATTTTCATATGCCTCTTGCTCCTGCCATCTCAAAATCCTGAAGAATGCGAGTGGCAGAAAAGCATACCAAAGTTCCTGGTTTGATGATTACCTTTAATATACTCTTGGGCAAATAAACTAAATAAACCTTCAAAATTCCAAGTTATGAAATTCCTGCTTTTTCCCTAAGACAGATGTTGAACTTAGAGAATAAAAAGAATAAGGTATAGGGCAAAAGTGACTAGGCCTGAATAAATGACATTTTTCTAAAGTTACCCTCCAGTATAACGGAAGATTCACTAGAAATCATTGCTTCTTTTAATGACCCATTTGGAATAGAAAGCAAACAGGAAACAGACACTAAAGTTCATTATCTATGACGGAAATAACAGAGCACCTGAGACTCTGCCATTTCAGTCTTGAAAATAAAGAACATACCTTACCACAAATAATTTACTTTTTTCTCCATTTTGATCTTTGTTCTCTCAATTCTATCTCTGAAAGACTCAGACTAAAACCTAGCTTGAAGAATTTGCCAATGCAGCTCATAAAATTACTTCTGCATAGGTTTTCTATCATTCTTAAAATGATCTCCCTCCTGCCCCCTTCCAGCCCCTCAGGATATGACTGCCCATTATTTGGGCAAGCTGAAAATTTTACTGAGTTTTTCTAAACTCTGATGAATTTGACTTATTAGATAACTGTGAAAAGGCACAATGCCTTTAAGCAATGCCTAATAATTTCCATAAATCATTACCTTAGATAACAGCTTGTCAAATAAGCTATCCATTATCGCTACAAGCTTGGCTGATATTTCAGCAATGTGGTCATGGTAGTCCTGTAATGAGAAAGAACATTATATTTTAAAGTCCCTGGACACATCTAAAAAATACTTAGTAATTATGAAACTTCAGTAGAAAATATAAGGAAAAGTACCTTAGTGATATGATCAAAATGCCTAAGCATGCTATATTGCTTAGGCTGCAGTCGAGCTTCAAAATGAGCTCTGATCACAGGAATGTAGTGCACAATTAACTGCAAACAACGTGAAGAAAGAGCTGAAGATCCAGGTAGTGAATGTATCAAGGAAAAACAAAAAATGGTATTAGTTGAGTTTAATTAAATATCAAATTAAATAAAAAATGTCAATTAGTTTCCTACAGTTTATTTCATCAACAAGAACACACAGGCAGAAAGCAACATTATTTCACTTCAATTTAAGAAAATAATTTGCGGTGCACCTGGCCGGCTCAGTCAGTTGGGCGCCTGACTCCTAGTTTTCACTTGGGTCATGATCTCATGGTGAGCCCCACAACGGGTTCCATGCTCAGTGCAGAGTCTGCTTCAGATTCTTTCTCCCTCTCTGCCCCTTTCTGCTTGAGTGATCCCTCTCTCCCAAATAAATAAAAATCTTTTTTAAAAAATGCTTTGGGGCGCCTGGGTGGCTCAGTGGGTTAAAGCCTTTGCTTTCGGCTCAGGTCATGATGGGATCGAGGCCCACATCGGGCTGTCTGCTCAGCGGGGAGTTCCTCCTCTCTCTGCCGGCCTCTCTACCTACTTGTGATCTCTCTCTCTGTCAAATAAATAAATAAAATCTTCAAAAAAAAAATGCTTTGGTACTGAATAATGTAGTAAACATGCTGCTTTTCCCAATGAACTCAAGTTGTTAGTATTACTGACATAAGGAAACCAGTGGGACAACTGATTCTCTCCTGATATTAAGATACCCTTCACCTCAAAGCACCTCATATATATTACATCTTAACATTTTCCTATAGTGGTATAACTTCCAAATAACTTGTATTTGTTAGAGTGGAAATTCTTTGTAACATTTCTCCAGAAGTTAATTTTCCAGTTATGATACATAGTGAAGAGTGAAGCACATTTGCTTTTAGAGTCTTTTTTTTTTTTTAAGACTTTTTTTATTTATCAGCAGAGAGAAATACAGTGAGAGAAGGAACATAAGCAGGGGGACTAGGAGAGGGAGAAGCAGGCCTCCTTCTGAGCAGGAAGCCTGATGCGGGGCTCGATCACAGGACCTTGGGATCAATGACCTGAGCTGAAGGCAGACACTTAATGACTGAGCCACCCAGGCACCCCTTTTTAGGGTTTTTTTTTTTTTTTAAGATTTTATTTATTTGACAGAGAGAAACACAGCCAGAGAGGGCACACAAGCAGAGGGAGTGAGAGAGGGAGAAGCAGGCTTCCCGCTGAGCAGGAAGCCAGATGTGGGGCTCGATCCCGGGTCTCCGGGATCATGACCTGAGCCGAAGGCAGTCGCTCAACCAACTGAGCCACCCAGGCGCCCCTTTTTAGGGCTTTTTAATTAGAGTCATAAAAATATCAGATATAATAAAAACACAACAAGTATGGTGACTTCACTGTAAAATCTCAGCATATGAATTAAAAACAAGAATCCATACCCAAATTTTTTGTAGTTATTGTTTTTAGTCCAACAACTTGCAGTGCACCAGCTCCAAGAACTAACTGGCAACTTCTTGAATTGAAGTACTAACAAAGGAAGGAGAAAAAAAAAGCCCAACAATTTATTAAAAACTATTTTATATAAGCTGGCAATGTGTCTACAGTTCTAAAAATATATTCTTCTTTTCTCTCATTCAAGGACCAAATAAATTTTCTAGTAGGAGCAATTAGGACCTATTTATGTCATGACAAAAAAAAGGGATGATGTTAATATTTATTGTCTAGTGAGAAAAAAGTGAAATTCTAAAAAACAATTATTCAGAAATTAATCTTTAATCTGCATTCATAAAACTAGTTCAGTTTCACTGAAACTAACAATATACTATATGCTAATTATACTTCAATTAAAAAAAACAAATTCAGTTTCAGTCATTCATACTGGAGGGTAACAAAATCTTTCTGGACTAAAATATGACAACTCATTTTGGGGGCAGAATTAACTGATTAGACATTTGGAAAAAAGCCTTTTCTTTATGCTAGCAGTTAAAAATATCTGTTAAAATGAAATGGCTGAATAAGATTATCACCACATTTTCATTTTACATCAATGGTTCTGAAAGAATGATTTAAGAAAAATCTCTAACCTTAGTGAGATGAATTTTGTAAAGTTCAGTGAATTCCTTCCATGCACATTTGAAACCAGTCCAGGTTTTTTGACCTAAGTGGCCTCAGTCATGTTCAGCACCTAACGAACAAATCATCTCCTGTCTCCAATGTCATTAACAACTCTATGGTATAATGAGGAATCACTAAAAGTGAGAAGGAAGCAGGCGGCCTTCTTCCAGTAACATGTTGTGATTCAACCACAATCAAATGTCACAAAATTAATGTCTTAAGCATAACTTAACCTTGAAATGTCTTAGGTTGAAGACTGGTCATACCCTAATGAATTACTTCTTTCAACTATTTTTCCATCACAGAGTGAAATCATACACACCTTCAATAAATCTGACAGACGAGTAAGCATGTCAGTAGTAACAGATGGGATATTGTCCACACACTGGCAATATTCAAGGATAATTCTTATCAACAGCAATACAGTTCTGTAAGAAAAGAAAGATGACCCAACAGCAAGTCAAAACAAGAAAGCTAAAATGATTCAACACATAAAAATCAATACTAATCTTGGTAACTGTGAAATTATGTGTTTTACCTGTAAATGCAGTAGAGTAGGGACTAAGGTGAGGCAAGACAGTCCTTGGGTGCCAAATGAACGAGGCACTCATTTCCAGGGTCATGTACTTGCATGGCACAGAGAATAAGTACTTCCTTAAGTCTGGAGTTTTGCACATCACTCTGTGAGGCACTCCTATTAAGTCTCTTCAAAAAGGCAAGTATCCTAGGGCATGGAGCCTGCTTGGAATTCTCTCTCTCTCTATCTCTCCTTCTGCCCCCACCCCCTAAGCATATATAAGGCAGGTTTCCCATTCCTTGACAATTCAAATACACTAAAAAAGGCTACCCAGTGTTTCTGATTATATAGTAGGTGCTCAATCATAATTGTTGAATTAATGATGGGAACCTAGTCTTGATTTTCTTAGTGAGGTGAAAATGTGGCTTCAAAGAATTTCCTAAAAAGTTTATTGGTAAGTCCTAAAAGATTCTCCTAAGATGAGACAGTTACCAGCTCATTGGCTGAACATGTCATAAATTGAAATGAAACACTAGTGGGAGGTTAAATAAGATTGAGATTAAGGTGAACAGAGCCATTCATTATGTGATATCCAAGGTCAATGAGATGCTCAGAAATAAGTGATCCATGTAATGTTTTATAAAAGTCTGAAGGATATCAGGAAGTAGTGATTCAAGAAAGTAAGTGTCTAGTCCTTATAACAGCTTAATTGTCAGACTCTATATTACTCTCCATGCGTACTTCTAGTGTCTGCTTTACTGGGTAGGGGTCCACTGCTTATCTTTTGTAATCTTCTCTCAGAAGATAAAATATTCTCCTCTTAGCCAGGGAGTTGTATTTTTGGGAGTTGTCTTTTTGCCTGAAGAACCAGAAAGCCAGATAGCCAGAGGGTGACTAATGTCATCAAGCAAGAATAACAAGATACAGAGTAGTTAAGGAAAGAAATCATAATTATTTGTAAAATTTAAAATTGTTAGTCTAAAATTTCCAATTCACACCAAGTGGGAACTAGAAGATCTATGTTTTAAATAACTGACTCAACTAATAAAGAAAAATATATCACTCACCCAACGACAGCATACTGTTGTCCCTCGACAATAAGAACTTCAGCTGGTTTCCTTTCTTCTGTAGCTAAAGAGTAAAACAAATAACCAAGAGAGATACAGGAACAAGATGAAACAAATTATTAGTGGAAAAAATTTCAACGAGGAAAAAAACTGAAGAAGATCTTAGGGCCAAATTTAGGGCCTGGCAGGGCCTGAAATTATCTTATTTCTGAAGACAAGTATCTACTTCTTGGGAAGCAATCTGGCACAGAATAAAGTATACTGGGTTTGGAATCAGAGAAATCTGAATTTGAGTTCCAGTACTGTCAAATACTGGATGCATGACCTTGTGTCAATTAGTTAACTTCTTTTGGTCTCAACATGTGTATCCATCAAACATGGATAACAGTATCTATCACCTCATTGCTGTTGTTAACGACAGAGATCATGACTACAAACTGCCTATCCTAAGTCCTGCACGTGGTAGGTGATCAGTAAGTAGTAAAGGAAAGAAATATTATTTTGTAAAGGCAGCCTAGAACTTCAACTGGTTGTCATTATTATAATTCTCAGAATACAAGCTACTTCCTATATTCAATGAAGAAATTATATATTTTATATTTATACATTATATATATTTATTCAAAGATTTTATTTATTTATTTATTTATTTATTTATTTATTTATTTATTTATTTATTTGGTAGAGACAGACAGAACAAGTCGGCAGAGCAGCAGAGGGAGAGGGAGAAGCAGGCTCTCTTCTCAGCAGGGAGCCTGAGACAGAGCTCAATCCCAGAACCCTGGGTTCATGACCTGAGCCGAAGGCAGATGCTTATTAACCGACTGAGCCACCCAGGTGCCCTATATATAATATATATTTAATTTTCAAGATTTTAATCCATAAATTATTTTATTTTCAGCATGTGGTATTTATCATTATAAAACAAAATTCAGCATGTTGAAAAAACAACAGTAGACTGAATTACTGTCCTGAATCAGCCAAATCAGTCAGATTATCATGGGCAAGTCATCATGCTTCCCTAAGCTTCAAGTCCCTTTGACCTGACATTAAATATCTACGTCTTCATTTCTATAAAGGAAAGAAATTCAGTGTGATACAATTTCTAAACACAACTCATTCTGTATGTCAGACTAAATTTTTGAGGACAGGGATTGTGTCTTAATCAATTCTCTATATTGCAGAGAGAATCAGCGGAGTACAGGAGCGTAGAGAAAGGGTCCTAAAGTCAGCTGGCCTGAATTTGGAACACACCTCTACCACTTCCTAGCTCTGTAATCTTAGGCAAATTGCCTAATCTCTTTGTATCTCAGTTTCCATATTTGTTAGATGGGAATACTAATGGTATTTAGAGTTCATGGACCTATAAAAAGGATAAAAATGTAAAAGTGCTTAGAACAAACTGCCCATCATCATGTAAGCATTCAATTAATATTAATTGCTATTCATTAACCTTCATTTCCCCATGCCTAGCCAAGGAGCTAGTAACTCATTAATGGATTCTTAGCAAGAATTCTTAGCAAGAACTAGGAAAATGTTAACGGACTTCTAATAGCATGTACTTTCTTTTTGTTCAGAGGAAAAAAGAAAAGACTGGGACTGAAGTAGGGTGTATAAAAGAAACCTCTTATTGTCAGTATCCTCCAAAGAAAGGGTGCAAATAAAAGTTCACTTCACACACCCCAAAAAAAGTTAATTCAATCACTCTATATTTATCATTTTAATTCAAAAATTGTTATGATTGGGTCTTCCTAGGCTGGCACTCTCACCAAGAAGAAGGTCATGTTCAGTTCTAGCGTGAAGATCATGAAGCCCAAGGGCGGAGAAGCCAGACAGAGTTTGAGTCCAACATCTCCCCGGCTCTGCTTGAGTTAGAGATGAACTCCAACCCCAAAGCCCAGCTAAGGGAGCTAAATATCATGACAGCCAAAGAAACTGAACTTGGCAGTGGTCGGAAAGCTATTATCATCTTTGTTCCCAATCCTCAACTGAAATCTTTCCAGAAAATCCAAGTCTGGCTAGTCCATGAATTGGAGAAAAAGTTCAGAGTCTTTATCACTCGGAGAATTCTGCCTAAGCCAACTCGAAAAAGCTATACAAAAAACAAGCAAAAGTGTCCTAGGAGCTGCCTTCGACAGCCGTGCATGGCGCGATCCTGAAGGACTTGGTTTTCCCAAGTGAAATTGTGGGCAAGAGAATCCATGTGAAACTGGATGGTAGCCAGCTCATCAAGGTTCATTTGGATAAAGCACAGCAGAACAATGTGCAGCACAAGGTTGAAACTTTTTCTGGTGTCTATAAGCAGCTCACAGGCAAGGAAGTTAACTTTGAGTTCCCTGAGTTTCAGCTGTAAAAAAAAATAATTAAAGAAAACTTTTACAGTTAAAAAAAATTGTTATGTTTGCGTGACAGTGGATTTTAGGACTTTTGAGCTGTTCAAGGACAAAAAACATGTCAGTCACAGTCATCTAGCATAGCACCTCACAAAGTGGAAGTCATAACTACAGGCCTGAAAGAATAAATGAGAAATAAATCTTATAATTTTAAACTTGTAATTTAAAATAATTGTTTTCTTTTTCTTTCTTTAAAGATTTTTTTTATTTACTTACTTGAGAGAGAGTGAGAGAGAGGGCATGAGAGGGGAGAGGGTCAGAGGGAGAAGCAGACTCGATGCTAAGGTGCCACAATCAGTTTTAATTTTCTTTCAATCTTTGCTACTTGGATACTTTTGCTTTGCTAATGTCATAGAATCAATTAAAGAACCGTGACCAGTTCTGACCCAACACTGTCACCTACTAATAAATGGTCACAAGGCAAGAGAAATCTACTTAATTCATTCCATTCTTCTCTCTGCCCTATATGAATTACTCTATTTTATGCCTGGCCTTAACCTCTCCTCTTTTGTCACCATGTTAGAAGAGGCAGCCTTTCACCTCAACTCTGGACTTAATTCCAGGGGCCCTGCCTCATAATCAGTCCATGTCACTCTTCTTTAATCTCCTTCCTCTTTCTGTTAAACCTAAGAATATAACTCAGTTTCTCCTACCTTAAAACTCTTCTCTCAATTCCTCATGTGGATTAAATCACCTAATTATTCTCTTAGGTCTCTAGAGCTACTTCATCACCCACTTTCCCTTCACAACCAAATTTGCCCAAAAAGGAGGCTATCTTTGTTTACCAGTCCTTATCTTTCAAGTTACTTAGTACTGAACTACAATATGACTCTGTCACTCTACTGAATTATTAAAATTGCAAATGATCTCCTACATGTCAAACTAGTGGTCACTATTTGTATTTTACCCAGTCTTTCTCTTGTAGCGCAGTTGCATTTTGTGTAAATGTGAAATGCACAATTTAAAAATATTTCTATGTAAAAATATTAAACTTTTATTAAATTGCGTAAAATTTGAAAATGCATCTGCCTCCGCCATTAAAAATATTTGCTAACTGGGGAGCCTGGCTGACTCAGTTGGTAGAACATGCAATTCTTCATCTCAGGGTCATGAGTTCAAGTGCCATGTTGGGCATGGAATCTACCTAAAATAAAAAAAAAAAAAAAACTTTCAAAAAATTATTTGAGGGACGCCTGGGTGGCTCAGTTGGTTAAGCCACTGCCTTCGGCTCAGGTCATGATCCCGGAGACCTGGGATCGAGTCCCATATCGGGCTCCCTGCTCGGCAGGAAGCCTGCTTCTCCCTCTCTCACTCACCCTGCTTGTGTTCCCTCTCTGGCTGTGTTTCTCTCTGTCAAATAAATAAAATCTTTAAAAAAAAAAAA
>PITA01013117.1:0-58760 GCA_004023965.1 Spilogale gracilis
TACACAGTAGTTTTAACCTTGATCATCTATCAGGAGCATCCTGTCTAAGTGAAAGATCATTATATTTGTTAGTGTGGACCTCCCTCATCCCTATTTTTGGCTACAGTAGGACTCCATAGCATGTGTTATCCTTAAAATAGCAAGTGTTCCAAATCATTTTCTTTAAACCATAAATTTTTTTAAATCTTTAGAAGATTATTTATTTATAAGCCTGCAGTCAGTACAATAAAGAGCCCTTTTGGAACAAAGCCATACACATCTAAACAAAATAAACTATATGTATTGTTAGCATAAACTGAGTGTAGAGTAAAATCTTTATTTACAAAACTGCAGTCTAGAATCCTAATGTCTAAAGAAAGCAGGAGAGTGGAATCTAACAAAATGTGTTAAAGTGCTTCACCGATATCTGATTTTTTTTCTTCTTTTTTTAACCTATTTCAATTCTCAAAATCTGTTTATTTTTAAAATTTTTTTCTTTCTTTTGTCTTGATTTTTATGAGTAGCTATATGATAACTGCAAAATACTGATCTGGCAATTTGCCAGTTGACTGGTGTTTTGGTTTTGGATGACTGTATATGGTGGCATAGGAGATCAGATTAATCATAACTATGGTTAGCATAGTGAAAATTTAATCTTAATTTGGTTAAATAGCAAAGAGACAATATTAAATTTCTGGAAGTAATTCTTAAAAGGTAACTATGAATATACAAATCTAAATCACAATTACCACAAGTAAAGTATTTTACAGAAATAGTTCTATAAAGCATGTAAGGTTTCATAGGATTTTTTTTTCAGTACTTTGAATCATTAGTTGTAATTACCAATATTTGTTGAGGTCATATGTGTTACATATTTTACAAGTTTACATAGTAATATTGTATGTAAGTCACATAGGCTTCCCAGTATTTTGACATAAGACCAGGGTTTGATCATCATTATTCTCAACACTTTACACAATACCAGACACATAGTTGATTCTAAGGAAGCATTTTGTAAGTAAGTGATGGAATAACATAATGAAAATTAAAAATCTCACAGAAACTTGATTTTATTACATATGAATGTATGACACTAGTGGTCATAATAACCAAATGGAATCATGAATCAGTTGTGGTATAAAAAAAAAAATTGTGATTTTTGTGGTGTAATGTTTTCCATTCTATTGATCTAACCAGTGACATTTAAATGTTTCTTTAAAAAATTGAATTTTCAAAAACAAAATTGAATTTTCCGAATGTAGCTACTATTCCAAATAGTTTTTAAAAGTTTCACAAATCGTTTTTCCTGCTTTATATCTCAGACTTGCAATTTGTTCAAGTTATGTTATTATATCATTATATATTATATTCAGAAATATTATCTTATATTGATATGCTTAATTTAATTATATTACCAAATGATATTTCATATTCTCTTTTCTTGAAGTACATTAGTAAACTGTCTGTGGGTTTTTTATAAAATATTAGTTCATCATACTTTGCAGATAGTTATATACCTAGACCCATAGCAGTGCTAATGTGTAAGTTACATTTCGTCTTTTCAACCTTCCCTCTTATTCAAGTAAGAAATGCTGTGCTTGCACACACATGAAATTTCAAAATTATTTGCCTAAACCCCTATTCAAACTCAGCTGTCACTCCGGAACTCCTTCTGGCCTCAGACACGTGCAGAAAGAAACCCTGCACTCAGATTGGGACCCCAAACCAGCAGCATTGGCACCAGCTGATTTCTATTTCAATAGAAATGTATGATGTTGGACCTTCCCCTAGAGCTACTGAATCCGAATCTGCATGTTTTGCATTTTAACAAAATCCTCTGGTCTTGTAATATGTGTATTATAGTTTGAGAAGCACTGATACAGAGTTCTGAATTCAAGAGCATATCCGAGCTCTCTGGCCTAGAAAGCAATTTTGAACAAGGAATGTTATTCAACAAATGCTGAATGAATTGGTTAGTTGTTCTTTATAGTTAACACAATAGTTTCATGGTTTCTGTTTCATTTCAAGGTATCAGTGCTGTAGGTGGATGGAAGAGGCTTCCCACAGGAAGGCACCATTGGGCTGTTGCTCCCATTTCCCTTTGGCTGGATATGCAGAATATGAATTGGTTAGTTCTCTCCAAGCCGTTGCTTAAAACATAACACATTTTTAAATCCACTATACAGATTGTTTCAACTAACATGAATTCCTGTTAAATATTAGAAGTAATTAAAGTTTCTATCATAAAAAGTTGGAATAAATTTATGGGCTCATTTTCACCCAAATATTTGGGTACTACAATGTATACACATAAAAAGCCCATTAATCATCTGATTTTCTGATTCAGAAAATTGAGCCTATTAAGATATTGAAATTCAAAATGTTTCAAATTACATTATAATGAAAGCTCTGTGAGGTGGAGGTAGCATATCAGATTTGTTCATTCCCTCCGTTGTAAATCCAGCCCGACTGAGTGAACTATAATGATATAAATTCATTGTAAATTTTAAGTGGCCTACAGTTGAAGATTACCACCATTTTTGCCAGACTTTAATCTAATTCTAGCCTTTGTTCATTGTTGGAAAAGAGGTATGATTGATGAAGCCTGTGCTCACTGATAAGCAACTGGTTAGCAAATTTTTACCATAACTAATACATTACTATTACATCCCAAATATATTTTTCATCTTTTCTGATATTAACTTGAGGGAAAAATCTACAAAAACAATTACAAAGATTGGCTTATGATGTTCTTTTGCCAGTCTGGCTTTTTAAAAAATCTAATTTTTTTAGATTATTTCTTCTCTGGAACATAGCAAAAATAATGCATTTGTTGAATTCTTAGTGGGCCAATAGATTAATCCTCCATTGATATCTATATCATTTCTGTGTCCTGTCATCAGAAGTATGACAGTTAAACTTATAGTTCTTCAGATACTTAAGATTATATTATGCAAATCATTAAAAGAAATCACGTACTTTTAGAAATTTAGTTCAATTTGAACTAAATGGTGTGCAGTTTGGAAATTGAGTTTAAGGTAAACAAAGTGGCGTGTTTGTTGATGCCAAAATGTTCGGCTTCAGTAAATATACTAGGAAGCTCTTGTGCCTTGTATGCACTATTTGAAAAAGTTTCATTCTTTTTTTTTTTTTTTTTTGAGTGGAGTGTAAGTTTTGTAAATGTTAGAGATTAGAATAAACTAAACATTTTTTGGTACTGATTTTGAGAATTTAAAGCAGACTATCTTTTGAAACTTACACAGATAAGGAACTGGTATTTAATCAAAAAGAAAATGGTGTTAAACTTTTCAAAATCCAAGTTAGACAAAAATGTAGCATATGATAGCCTAGTAGACCAGAGGTTGATGGAATAAAAAAGTTCCTGTCAAATACTTATTCTTTCTAAAAATGTAAAGTTTTATATTTAAATGAGTTTGTGAAAGAATCAATGTCAGCCAAATCCATTTTTATAGATCATTTGAGTGTAATTCTTTGAATCATACAATGGCACTCTTTTCAGATTTTTTTTTTTTTTTTTAAAGATAAAGACTTGGATCTGACAATCTGTTTCAGGAAAGATATGATGCATTTTTACTTTTTACTTTTAAAGCATTTTTCGGTCATTTTTTTATTACCTGAAGTGCCCGATTGGAACCTATAGCTACTGCTGGAAGTCTTAAGGGTGACACAGCATTACGTGATACATTAAGAATTATATGCAGCCAGGTTATTTTCAAAGCACAGTACTATAGCCATTTTTGTGGACAGGATTAGAAAAAAAGAGGAGTTTTTATTCCTTACCTTGCTAGAATACTGTTAAATTCTTCCTTTAGGTCTTTTGTGTAATTACTGAAATACATGAGTCCATACACATTAGAGTCAGATTCAAAAAAAACCTTTTTACAAATAAATTTTTTTCCATTAGGTTGTAATGGTTCCCTTTTGGTTTTCATATAGTGGATAATCCCTTAAGGGTTTTTTTTGTTTTTGATCTAGGTGGTTATCATTTTTAGAGATGATGGCATATCTCACTAGATATGCAGTATAAAGTTTACCTGAGTGAATAAAGCATAAATAGACCTACATTTTGTACATATTTATAAAAGGTACCTTAAAAACATTTTAAACATTTTGTTTGAAAAATTTTAATTGTTCAACTCAAACTTAAAGACACTTATACTTCAACTATCCTGAGAGTCCATTTAGCTCTTAATTTCGATTTTTTTCCTGTTTTTAAAAATGCTACCGTATAGGTAAAAATTTTAAGAATTTTTTTAAAATATTGTACAAATACTTCATATACTTTAGTTAACTATTTGCCACTGTGCAGTGAAAAGAGGGTTTGTATTTTCAAAGATAAACTTATTGCATCTAAATACAATGATGGGACATTTAAGGCAGTGCTTATCCATGAATTCCCTCCTGTTATACCATAATAAAGTCTGGTTGATCACCTTTATTAGCTGTCTATATGAAATTGCCTTTGCACTGACAATTGAAATTGCTTTAAAGATACACTCTTCCTAATCATCTACCAGAGCTACTATAGACAAAATTGATCTACAACCTGGTCAGAACATAGGTGTTCTGAGAAGAGGTGGATGACAGGATGAGATAAGTATGTGCTGGTAAAATGATTCTGAGGACAATTAGAAACAGACTATAAAGCTTGAGCACACTATGTTCAGCAGATAACCAGGGAATATGGCATGTTTGACAATAACTACATTCTCTAGAGAAATCAAACACAAAGGATTTATAGAACATGTTCTTAAAAAATGAAGGTAGTAATCATGTGATTCATGCTTCAAGAAAACATTGTTACTCTATTATAAACTAGCCGATTTTCCCTATTTTGACTTACATGTGTCCCACAGCACAATGTTCAGTTTATTTCTATCCTCAGAGAAAGAAGATGTAAGAGGATATTCTACCATAAAGCAGCCTAGGCGACTAAGAGCTCATCCTCTAATTGTTTTTACACGAACAGAAAGTTAAAATAGGACTGTGTGGGCAATGCCAAACAAATCACTTGCAGCTTTTTCTTGTGGCGGGAAAGTGACAGCAAAAACGCAACTGCTGAATGCCCAGAGGTAGATCTTTGTTCTTGTTTGTAGCCAGGATTCAGTATTTGTTAGCTTACTACTGGAGGGAAAATGTATTAAGATGATTCATCTTTTGACTTATTTCTGAGCACCAGTGAAACCAAAGACGGTCTTTTAATAAGTGATTTTAAGCTCCGGTTTATGCTATGTTAAGGAGCTCCTCATTACCCAGAAAAGATAGTACTAGCTTATGATTTATAAAAACCTATCCTTTATGTTGCATCTTCCAGGGAAAGTTTTACAGTCTTAAGGCGCTCTCCTGACCTGAATTTATTAATACTTAACAGTTCTTATTTGACAGATAAAGGTGCTTGAGGGGAAAAAAAAATGCTCTAAAGTAGAATTATGTTGATGCTGAATTACGAAACATTATCACAGAAAGCTTCAGTTCTTCTGTGGTTTATTATTCAACTATGAAAGGAAAGCTATTGTCAGTTTAGAATTCATCTTTTTCATGAAGTATAAGCCTCCTAAAGTCTAGATTAAAAGCATCTTAAATGACCTATTCATTGTGAAAGGTAAATATTAATAAAAAGCCTTAATTACACACTTATCTTAGTGTAACATGCAAACGTGTTTCAGTTCTTTAAAAAATACCCTTAAGCAAGTAGAGGCTATGGATGAGCCCAGAACAGCTACAAAGAATCAACTAGCGGAGCAACTGGACACACATGTATAACTCAAGTATGTTTTTGTTTACTCTCTTTTCACATGGCCTTTGCACTAGTGTAAGACACCAGCTAAGGATGAGGTGTTTACTGTTGTTTAGAAAAAAGAAAAGGTGACAAGTGAAATGGGTACCAGCTGAACCAAAACACCTTACATTTTTATAAGGTTTTTAATTTGACCATCTCAACCTTTTTCTGCTCCGTGTGTATTTTTTCCACGTTCGGGGTTGTTAACATATTTGAGATTTCAGGTTGCACTAACATAGTAGTTTCTCAACTTCTTCAAAATAATTCACCTGTATTTCTATACAGACTATAAAAAGAAACCAGTTCTTTGGTTACTTCAAACTTAGCTTTTGTTTCTCAAAATAAATAATTAAGAGCGGGAAATCACTAGAACATCTGATTACGGAGAGCCAAAGAAAAATACTCAAAATCCTTTGTCATTTTATAATTAACTATCAATGTTGTGCCCAGTGTCCTCACTCTTCAACCGTTCTTTCCAAAAAGCTAAGTCGTTAAAATTATTTCCTCTAGGCACAATTCTTTGGTCTACTGCATTCATAAACCATGACCTAAGTATCAGTAAATGGCTTTGCTTGGCTAACAGATGGCCCATTCATAAACAGACTTTGGTTGTAGCCTCACTTTTGTTTCTTATTTTTGCGAAGAAATCACGATGTGTTGAGATGTTCCATTTTAAAAAATTTGTTGCTTTCCCAGTAGCTGGTTATATTGTGATGAGTGCTTGGTCTGGTTATGTCAACATATATATTGTTTTTTAGCAGCTACAGTATCATTGCTTGACACACACAGTATTTTACCATATAATTTGGTAAAATAATCCACATTCCAGTGTATCTTCAAGGCTCGTCATTCAGAGTGCAGTTTTCTTGTTTTGACATAATGGATATGATCTGGTAACAGAAAAAATAAAATGCTGTACAGATAGACAAAGCACTCCAAATGCTTTCCAGTCTATCTGCATCACTGATTATCTATACCAAAAAGGAATGTGAAATGATGAGAAAGCCATAAGCAGCTTCTGTAGCAGCTATTCAACCTTCCCACTGTAGTGCAAAAATAGCCATAGATGGTACAGAAATGATGAGTGTGGCTGCATTCCAAGAAAACTTTATTTATGGACACTAAAATTTGAATTTCATTTTCACATGTCAGGAAGTATTATTTTGTGTTTTTTTCCCCAACCATTTTAAAACCATAAAAATCATTCTCATCTCACTGGCCATACAAAAAGAGGCAGCAGCCTGGTTTGGGCCTGTAGGCCATAGTTTGCTGACCCTTGCTCCAAGAGATTTAATAGAACATGGTGAGTCCAGAATTAATGGCCCTGGGATATTACAAAATTATCAGCCAAATATCTCAAGTCCAAAAGCTAGATTTAGTAAAGGTCATAATGTTCCTCTTATAGAAGTTATAAAATTGCTTAAGAGACAGAAACTAAAACTCACAGAAATGATGAAATTCAGCAACTGTGTGGCTATTCAAGAGAATCTTTATAATTCCTACTTTTTTTAAGGGGTGAAGATCAAAGTAAGAAACCAATTAGATTATCTGATCTACTGTGTCAGCTTTCAAAAGATGCCACAGCATAGCAAACGCATTTACTTTGTCTTTCAGAATAAATGCATTCCTGGAAAGGAGATAAAAATCAATTCTTAACATCTAGTTGAAGTATTCATAAATAAGCTGACAGTGTTGAAATGCAGAAGGCTCAATTAGACTATTGGGCTAATAACCTAATATTATTAGCTAATAAACTGTAGCTAAAACTCCTGCAGAATAGAAGGGAGACATGAAACAAATTAGCCTAATAATTAGCTACAGTTAAAGTTACTGAGTTATTATTAATAATAGACTAATAACTGGCTATAAGGAAGTTACTGAGTTCTGTTCAACTGCCCAAATTAAAAAAAAAAATCGCCCCGAATATTTTTAAAACAAAATTACCAGTCATCAACATATATAAGAAAACATTTTGAAGCCTTTATTTACAAAAGCTTTAAAAACAAATAATACCCTCTGTTTTGCAAATAACGTTTTGTTTAAAAAGGACCACCCAGTTACAGCATTGTAATATAATGAATAATGTACAAAGGAAACAAACCAATGTGGCTAACATTTTAAGACTTGCTAGTATTATGGATTGAAATGTAGATAACACACATCATAACTTGTAGTCTATCATTTCAGGGAAGAGTTAATGATTACCAAAATGTCTTCCTACACATGCTCTGGTCTGGTCACATATTCTGCATGGCTAAATATTTCAATCTCTTTTGTCAATATATATAAAATAGATTGCAAAGATATACACAAAAAAATAAACAAGCATTACACTCCTCAGGTAATTTTAATTAGCTATATATATATAGCCATATATGTACAGATATACGGCTTTATATATAGAATATATTTTTGTATTTTGTTGTTTTGCACCAAATCTCTCCATTATTTATCTTTTTAACTATGAAAGCACAATTTTTTTTGTCTTCTAATTTAATTTGGTACAAAATATACCTAAAGACTTGCTATCTTTGGACTTTAATGAAATTGATTTGTGGAATCAACAAAGCAAGAGCATCTTAAGTATGGCTGTAGAATTTTTAAAAAATTAAAAATAAGGGTAAACAGTGACAGAATAAAAAGAAGCAGATCAAAGGGAAGTGTGCTATCATAAAATAACTGAGGCTTCAATTATCTTGGATGCCAGTTTCCTGGCAGACATTAAATACCCAATCACAAGGGATTTTTCCTGAAGGGTGTAAAGCTGGTTTGAAAAATTCTTCAGTCACAGAGCAGTCTACACATGCCCATGAGAAACTGACAGACACTAGATGTGCTTGGAAGATTAAACACTACGTACAGAAACAGCAGTTACTAAGCTCTCAGTAGTTTTTTCTTTCTTTCTTTTTTTTTTTTGTAGTCTTGCTGAATCAACCATTTGCACAATGAATGTGAAATTTCCGTGGGTCAAAAACAAGTAAATACTGTATAAGGTTGGCAGATGGTCATTTTTCCAGCTAAGAGCAAGAAAAGCCAAAATTTCTGATAAAACAGAGGATGTGAGTCAGAATCACTCTCTAAAGTGCAAAATTGATGGTCCACAATCTCAAATAGCTAAAACTCCTGCAGAATAGAAGGGAGACATGAAACAGGGAAATAAATTACAATCAGTGCTAGTTAATTTAGGAAGGGGGAAAAACAAACCAAGCCCAAGCAGGTAAAGTTTATGAAAATATTCAGTATATTACAGGTTTCCCCACTCTGTCATACATGCCTGCTAACAAGTATATTAAGTTAAGGCCAAATTTAACCTGAATGCTTTTCTATTTATTAAGATCTGAGATAGGAATGGTCATACTAGTACTGAAAGGCAGAAAATAAAATGGGCTAAGAAAAAAAAAATATTATCTATTGTTCAAGGGATTCAACCAGAGATAAAACCTATATACAAGCTTGTGTGTAGCTCAAATAAAAATAAAAGGACTATTTCATGTCATGACTGCTTGTTGGCTTCCTCTTCATATGCATTCCCTGTGCCATTCTGTACATAGGATGAACCAGAACCAAGGCCATACAAATGACCACAATATTTGGCATCATCAATATGATCTTCAAAGAACATCTAAAAAGGAATTTTGGGGGGAAAAAAAAAAGATAATTTTAACCAAAAGGTACCACTGGTAACTTATATTTCAGCAATATAAGTACTGACTGTTCATTAACTAAAATGACAGCTCTTTTCTATGGTGCTCCTTTGAGGACACACATTTTAAAATTCAATGAGTAAGACTAATGTTCTCAAGAAGTACAGAGCTCAAGAGAAACCAAAGAAAAAGATTACAAAAAAAATGTATAAACATGTGTCTTTCCTATTTACATTCAGATCAATTTTATGAGCGTTTGTAATCATGGAAAAATGGCAGGAATTTTTATTCCATTAATGTCACAATACTCAACGGTGAAAATGAATGAGTATCACCAATGACTGGAGAAAAAAGTTCAGGCTTGTAAGTAGCCTTAAGTCTACATGCAAGGCTGAGATGGCTAAAAACAACCAAACCATAAACACATTCAGGACAGTAAAATCTGAACATTCACACTAGGTTACTATTCTTGAAGCAGCCAAGGAACATAAAGATAAATTAGTAGCAGAAAATCCACCATTAATTGAACCATTAAGGTATTTTTTAAAACGCAAAGCTGAAAATCCAAAAGGTTGTTTTAATTCTCTAGCGTAGCACTGGAAAGAAGTACAAAACAAAGTACTTGTCATGAATAGACAGTCCAAATCACTTCTGAATCAATACCTGGCAAAACAACTATTATGCTTTCTATTATTAATACAATAGCTATAAAAGTTTTAAATTTCCAAATAGCTCTCCATCAATTTTTGAGTGTCTAAAAGGATATTCTCAAAAGAATTCTACAGTTATATTTTGCAAAAAGGAAAACTTTCTTTTCTTTGCATTTAATTTACAGTGATGTATATATGCATCTATCACTCCATTACATAAGCTAGGAGGAGACTTGGGTTCATTCAATTCCACTCTTCCTTACCTAGCTTTATATTTGCTATTGCCTTTTGCCACTTAAGGGGCTCTGCTCAGTATGATTCTTGATTCAACAACTACTTCAGATTTACTTAACCATTTGAGAATTCAGAACCTCTTAGTAAGACTCAAGCTACTGAAAAGCACTATATAAGCATTACTCTACAAACTCTCAAAGTGCTGAAAAATGGCATGAGCAAATATATTTTACTAGCAGTTTAATGCCTACAAGAAGACAATGCCAGGGAAACCTAACATGTAGATTCCTTGACTTGGCAGCAACAGCACTGATGTGGTCTACAGAAAGAATTCTGGAGTTCTGCTAGTAATGTGTGTGTGCCCTTAAATAGAAGTTACTAGCCGCTGGCTTCAGTTTTCTCATCTAAGAAATAGTATGGTTGGACCTACGTGATTCCTAAGGTAGTTTAAACTGTTTCATTTTTCAGTCTATGAAGAAATAATTTTTTCACTGCCCTCTGAACTACATTTCAAGAGGACTTAATTTTGAACACTTTCATTCAAGTGTGTTGGACACAGCCTACATGCATCTCTACTGGATCTTCATTTAGTGAGCACTTCCTGCCCCAAAATTTTTGCCATTAAGATTTTTAATGTTCTCAACCTAACAACCAACTGAGAAAAAGGCACTGATGTCTTCATACTTCTCTCATTTTGAAAAAGGCCATTCCTGTGAGCAATGAATCAGATCCCGCTTGATGCTGTGGTCCAATCCGTTCCAGCTCTAACTGTTCAGCAACTTCCTGTAAACCACCCTGAAAGAAAGCAAGCCTGCTCGTCAACACAGAAACAGTACACTAAAAGTCACAAGTTACATAACTTAGACACTAACCAAACTATAAATGGACTTTAGCACGTAAAGATGGACCTCATGAAGATCAGGAAAAAAAAAAAGTGAATTATAAATTAAAGTATTTGTTGAATATGGGAGAAGTTTATGATTTAGTAGAAAATGAGATCCTAATTAGGAAAATTTGTGTTCATCATGCTTTAAGGCTTGTGTCAAAAAAATAACATTCCTCAAGATTTGGGGGAAGGAGATCCTATATAAGGGATCTATATAAGGGAACAGGTGTACAGGGGAACATTTATCAAGTAGATTCAGTAAGTCCATCCATTAATATAAAAATGACCATCAGCAGTTCCTCTCAAACTTTCCTAAGGTTCTCACCAATGCATCTCTTAGGTAGTTTATCTACATAATTTGTACAAAACGAAGCTGACCCAGTCCTTAAAAATCCACTAAGTGCTTAATTATGGTTTTGTTAAAAAGAAGAGTATGCTGTTATAAGACTACAACTACTTAATGAGGGTCTAAATATCTCCTTATGTAAATATTGCCAGGCTTAACAAAGAAAGGAAAAGGAAAGCAAGAGAAAAAGAATAAAACAGAAAAGTTTTCTCTTTTTAGGAAGAAAGAGAGGGAAGGAGAGTAATGGGGGGGAATAAGATGTGAGTAAAGAAGATCAGGACAAACAATAAAACAGAAACAAACTCCTCCCTAACTGTTAAGGCAAACTAGCCCTCCTCTGCTTCAGAGCTTGAAACAATACTTTGCACAGACAGCACTTACTTCTGTGCTAAAAATAACGTAAGGACTAGGTATCATTAGCAGCTGCTTTAGGAGCGCAACAGAATAGGGGCATTCAGCATGGCTGACCAGAGGTCAAAAAGCACCATTGTCATTAACCTGAATTTAACACAGCAGCTCACTCAGGGCATATTCAGAATATCTGGTATACCTAGAAATTATCCAATATCACACACACAGTGAACAATATGATCCTGTTCCTGAAATATGTCATTGTAGCGACATGTCAGATTTTAAAAAGCACTATCAAAGCCAGATTAAAACATCTAGGCCATGGGTTCTCAGCATTTAAGGGGTGGACTGAGTTTCTAGAGCAGTAACACTAGTCACAGCAAGAAGTCTCTTTTCAAACTGCACACAATCCTCTGCTCTTAGGTGCTACAAACATGAAGTGAACTTTCTTAAAAATTTCCCGTTATATGCCATACTTTGCAATTAGGTAAGCAAACTTTGGCCAAAATGCTACTTCTCTTCTGATTTTAAGTTCATTTATCAAAAGCAAAGTTGCCTTATTCAACTCCTACACTGTTTCTTTCTGCATAAAAGCTCTTAAAAGTTTTTATCATCTCCCAGAAGTATAACTTTTATTTGCACTTCTAAAAACCTGGTAAGAAAATGTGATCAACCTGATGTAGGTTCTACTAAGCAGCCACTTTTCCTAAAAATGTGCTTTTTAGTTGCAGCTTAAATATGAACACAGCTGAAAAATAAATGAATAAATAAATAAAGCCCTTCTATTCCTTGGGAGTCTAGGCCACCAAGAGAATTCATTCTCAAACTGAAGGAGCACTGTACTTATTGAAGAAACATTCCTTTTGAAAGAATTCATGTTCAGGGGTGCCTGGGTGGCTCAGTTGGTTAAGCGACTGCCTTCAGCTCAGGTTATGATCCCGGAGACCTAGGATCGAGTCCCACATGGGCTCCCTGCTCAGTGGGAAGCCTGCTTCTCCCTCTCTCACTCCCCCTGCTTGTGTTCCCTCTCTGACTGTGTTTCTCTCTGTCAAATAAATAAAATCTTTAAAAAAAAAAAAGAATTCATGTTCAGAAGTAACATTATTACACATGCATTCAGTAGTGTTGAACACAAGTTACCATCTAGACAGGACCTAGCACTTACAGTAGAACTAGTATCTTGATATCTTTTGGGCCAGGAAAAAAAAAATCTCTTAACCACATAAATTAATCCTAGGAACATGATCTATGACTTGAACCAACAAAATAATTTTTATCCAAGTTGAAGGGAAAACTGTTTGCTACATTACTGACTCCATTACTGGTCAGCTCAGATTTTATCTTACATGGATAGACTGTGTGCATGTTGGGCAGTGTGAACTTGCACTTCTGTGCAAGAGAGCCTCACTAGTCCTCACATTTTTTTGCGCAGTTTTATGATTTTTCAGTCTGGCAAAGATGAAAATCCGATTCTTGGTTTGAATTTTGTTGAAAACTTACTCTGCCAATATATGCTGAAACTCTGAAAAAGGATTTCCCACAAATTATGTATGCAACAAAAAGAATCAATGACCAGATAATGTAATCGCATTTAATGTAAAACTTAAAATATGGCTTAAAACATCCATCAGTCTAAATAGTGTGTGGATTACAAAGAGCCATTTAAAAAAGCCTTACTTTGAGATTTTTGCAGCTCTTCATGAGGTACTTCACATCATAAATGACAGGAAAAAATAATCGAAGGATCTCAAAGAAGTCAAGTTCTTCTTCAGGCAAGTTAGAGTTGGTCAGGATTTTGATTAAATAGCCAAAGTCATAACCACTACAAAAAGGTTAAATACAGAGACATATAAATACCACAGAGATGAAAAAATAATTTCTTTTTCTGATACAAATTTTAAGTGAGCCACAACCGCAGGCCAAAAAATGGAATCAACCAAAAAAAAAAACAAACAAAAAACCACACACACACACGCACGCACACACACACATACACAGAAAGCAGACATGTTTGTAATGATAATGGGAAAATGCCATCATCTTACCAACAGTGATAACGAATTTACCACTACCATTCAGAGATATCAGCATACAGATCTATACTAGCATCTCAAGCCTGCAGTGACTAGAGTACTATTTTTGCTGATCTCTAAAGAACTCTTTAAAAAAGTATCAAACCACCCACAGAGGTCTCAAAAAATTTTAACTATGGAAATAGAAAAATAAATATTGGGCGCCTGGGTGGCTCAGTGGTTTAAAGCCTCTGCCTTCGGCTCAGGTCATGATCTCAGGGTCCTGGGATCGAGGCCCGCATCGGGCTCTCTGCTTGGTAGGGAGCCTGCTTCCTCCTCTCTCTACCTGCCTCTCTGCCTACTTGTGATCTCTCTCTGTGTCAAATAAATAAATAAAATCTTTAAAAAAAATAAATATTAATGGAAATGTGGCTAAAGATGTCAAAAGGTAGCAGAATTGGCAAAAATACAACTCTTCTCATATTTTACATAAAGAAATCATGTGCTTTTAAACCTGAAGTGGGGTTCCTTGGTGGTTCAGTCAGTTAAACCAGTTAAATCAGTCCAACTCGTGATCTTGGTTCAGGTCACGCTCTCAGGATCATGAGTTCAAGCCCCACATAAAAACAAAAATCCAAAGAGTATTCCCTAATGAAAGTGTTTTCATTTCCTTAAATGATCTTATCAGTCATTCTCTTCTCAAAATTCTGTTCTTATCTCACATGGCTCCTGAAGATATATTAATGGGAATGCTACACATGGAAGAAAAAACACTGAGAACTACTACCCAGAGAATAAAATACCAACTTCCACACTTTCAAATCAAGATCTCCTAACTCTACTGTTTGTTTTTTTCCATAGTTTTGTATGCCCCCACATTCCTGTGCCTTACTGCACACCCTTTTTCCCCTGTCTACCTTTCCTTCAAGGACAAGATGCTTTCCCTGAAGAGTCTAGCTCCCAGTAATTTCTTACATAAATTGTTTTCTTGTACTACCCTTTAAAATACATTATTGTTTTCTCCACTAGTCTAGTAGGGATCACATTTTTTAAAATATCTGAAAATCTTTTACTTCACATAGCTAGAAGTCAGTACATATTTGGTGAGAGATAGTATTACGTATCTTTTGGGGATACAAATAAAATTTCTATTTAATGTTCAGAATTACTTCTGATTTTAAAAAGAAAGAAGAAGCTTTACCATTGAAGACTGTTAAGGTATACCAAGGTATAAGCAATTAACAGCAGAAACCTTTAAATTTCTGGTAAATGGCAAGGAAGTGACTGCTATCATCCAACTAAATAGAAGTCAATACAGCATTTGCTTTCTACTAGTAAAAGACTGTACAAGAATTTAGGATTTATAAATTTCTTAAACTAGTCTATCTCCTAGAAATAAGTTAGACTATGATGAAAATATTTAATGACATTTAGAATAAATCTTAACATACCTTGACAAATACCGGAATCTAATTTAACTATACATTCTAAGAAGACACAAACCCTTTGTTTTTATTCATCTTAATATCCCAATGCCTAGCAGGCTACTTGTGCTCACAGTACTTTTTGAATGCAAGAGTAAGTCATACACAGCAAAAGGATAGGATGATGCTTTCTAGTCATGGCCAGGAAAGGAAAACAAAATAAAACAACAAAACCCTGAAAAACATTCCTGCAGTTAACAGAGACTTCAGTCTTGTCTCCTGAGGTATAGGCTCAAATGGAGAACAGAATAGAAAGAAAAGATGACAGGTGACAGTCAGTATGTTCAATACCCCCAACTCGAAAACTACTGCTTAAGGACTACATCAGAGTTTGCAATATGAACAGTCCTCTACTGTAATCATTCCAGAGGCCAAGGTGGGAAATTCTAAAGCATGCAGGAGACTCTTTATTTTTTAAGAAAAGTATGAAATGGACTCAAAATAAGAACATTAATAGAAGGCCAAATAAAATAATTCCCAAGGCCACTTTTAGTCTTTCTGCTTCTAATTTAATTTAGTGTGGTATCTCAAGAGTAAAACTCTTTCTCACCTGGAAGTCTATTTTTACAAACTGGAACTACTTCCCTTTCTAAAAATTCTCTTTAACAATCCAGTTTTATTTTATAGTAAGAATTATAAATGACCACTTATGAGAATTTACTGTTTATAAAACCTTTTATTAAAATGCTCTAAATGTATTACTGGTCATTAAAACAAGATATTTACCTAAGTGATGACTAACTCATCACTCTTCTTTAAGAAAAAAAAAATTAAATTCCACCACCCCCACACACCCCTACCATTCTTTGCTGTTTTCTCCACAGCATTTGTCAACAACAAACCATAATATAAATTTCATCATTTAAAAAAAAATTGCCTATTCCCACCAGAATATAAACTACAGGGGGCTGATGACTTTTAGTCTATTTTGTTCACAGCTTAATTCCTAGAATCTTATACCAGAGTGCTTGACAGTGGCAGCTACGAAATAAATATTTTCTTAACAAATGAATGATTTCATTCTAAGACTCAGAAATGTTAAATAACCCCTGGTAACACTGATTCCAAATGGCATTGCTGGATTTAAACCAAGATATACTTTGTCAGCCTAACTCTTTCCACTATGCAATATGGTCTCTCTCATTGGCTAAAAATGACACATTTCATACCTTTAAATTAACCCTTAAATAGACCAACATTAGCTTCTTGAGAGAAGACTGGGACGTGGCAGCCAGTTCCCTATAGAACTGAACCTGAAAGTACTGAAACAGTGACCCACACCAAGTGTGGAGTAGCTAGGAAATACAAACACAAATGCCATTTGCAATGCAATCTTTTTACCTATGAAATGATAACCATTTGACCCCTTCGCAGAGGACCACTCCCGATGTCATAAGAAGTTCTGCAAAGTACTGGGTCTCAATTCCTTCCTCCTCGTGTTTTTTAAACTGGATGCCAGATGTTGTTAGTAGCTCTATAGAGTCCTGGGCATACATGTCCTCCCTGGCAGGAGAAAAAGAAAGACATCTTTCAAAAGTGCCATACTTCAAATAAACCGTTTTTCCTCCCACTTACATCTACAACCTACTGTGGCAGAAACAATAAAACAGAGGACTGGCTTGGGTCTGATTATTCCAATGCTTCACATATAGAAAGGAAAACACAATTTAAATATATAGGTTTTTACTTTAGAAGAGTGTTCAGTAAATACTCTTTCAAAACAGTCCAAGGGTGAGATTTTAATCTTTACTACTGATTAAATGTCATTAACCTTTCAGAAATTAAATATATTTAACTGAGTTTGAAAAAAGGGTCTTCTACTCACCAGGGGCTACCACCACAAAGTGAAAGACATGTTCTTTTCAGGGGTTTTCAGTCTCAGCAGCCTTTCTATTGCTGCCAGATGGAGCTGTAGTCACTGGGGTGACAGCCTATGTCCATCTCCCATGTGCTCAGCAGCACCGGGAGGGAGACCAAGAGGAAAACATCTGATGTGGCTGAGTTAAAACTACATTCCATCCTAAAGAAAAAGGAATTTCCTCCTCTCACTAATGATGAGCCTTTCAAATGGCTCCAATTACCAGTAAAATGTTTCAAGACTTTGTTATAATAGCAATAATTTATTTTTCTAAAAATCTTAAGCCTAGGGGCGCCTGGGTGGCTCAGTTGGTTAAGCGACTGCCTTCAGCTCAGGTCATGATCCTGGAGACCCGGGATCGAGTCCCACATCGGGCTCCCTGTTCGGCGGGAAGCCTGCTTCTCCCTCTCTCACTCCCCTCTCACTTGTGTTCCCTCTCTCACTGTGTTTCTCTCTGTCAAACAAATAAATAAAACTAAAAAAAAAAAAAAAAAAATCTTAAGCCTAGAAAATCACCTCCCAAAAATGAAGCCAGGAAATCTAAATATAAACCAACTCTTCAAGATTTTCCTTAAGCCGAAAAGAAAGCACTAAGTTCTAAGCACAAACACACAGTATCCAAAATGTCAAATTAAGTTAAAAAAAAAGGATCAAAACAAAGGTATAGGTTTCTGAGAATACAGGAGGAGTATTTTGTGCATTGCCCATTGGATTTTTTTACATTTACTTTTTAAACTGCAAGTATACTGGTTTCTACCACTGAGGAAAAAAAAATTCTATTAAAAGCCTTAACAAAACTAATTAAACCAAAAGAAACATTAAGGTGAAAAAGTATTCTTACAGTCTATTCTCTGGAAATTAGTCTGCTTTTAAGTGTCTTTGAAAAATGACAAAACGCAATGTCGTATGGTGCCAGACTGGTGAGCACAACCATTGATTTAACAACCATTAAATCACTATGGAATGCACTTAACACTAAACTAATATAGCACATGTGAACTATACCTAAATATAAAAATTTAAAAACAAACAAAAACTAGCCATTGGAACATCTAAACAAACAGAAGGAACCTGCAATCATCACTTTAGTTCAAAATTTCCCCCAGAAAAACCCTTTCGGAAGGATATCTGAATAAATCTAATACACAGTTTTTTTCATTTACACAACAGATAATCGTTGGCCTTATTATACTAAAAA
Source organism: Spilogale gracilis (assembly GCA_004023965.1). Taxonomy (NCBI): domain Eukaryota; kingdom Metazoa; phylum Chordata; class Mammalia; order Carnivora; family Mephitidae; genus Spilogale; species Spilogale gracilis. The sequence goes on from PITA01013117.1 coordinate 18,443, forward strand.
ATATGTATCTTAAAAAACTAAAATCTTGGGCACCTGGGTGGCTCAGTGGGTTAAGCCTCTGCCTTCAGCTCAGGTCATGATCTCAGGGTCCTGGGATCAAGGCCTGCATCGGGCTCTCTGTTCAGCAGGGAGCCTGCTTCCTCCTCTCTCTCTGCCTGCCTCTCTGCCTACCTGTGATCTCTCTCTCTCTGTCAAATAAATAAATAAAATCTTAAAAAAAAAACTTAAAAAAAAAAAACACTAACTAAAATCTTACTCATCAGGCTCTGATGCTCACATTAAGAGGTACTTCAGCAAATTATAACCAACCCAAAGTGTAAGATGCTTTCTCTAGGCTCACATTATTCTGGGCCATATGCTCACTCTATCTTTTAGTACCCAGCTTCAAAAGGGCAATGATTTTTGTCACTTTTGTTTAATGCCTATCACCACATCAAAAAACATGTGAAGTGGAACAGTGAGTGTTGCACTATTTAAATCAGAATTTCCCAAACCTGCCCTATGCCAGCAATCATCCAGAAAGCATACCAAAAATATGATTCCCAGGTCCTATACCTAGACCTATTGAGTCACAATATCCAGGAGAAAATCTGAGTAAGTACCCCAGGTATTTAATGATCAACAAGGTTAGTTTAAAAATGTATAAAATTACTTCCTTTTTATTCTGTATAGTTCACATAAATCAATGCAGATTAACCTAATGTGCTATCGTTTAAATTTCTTTGGAGTAAATATTTTAAATTTTTGAGCCAATTCCATGTTTTATAATGCCCAAATCATTAAGAGAAAGCTAAAAGTTCCATACAGGTAGGCTAATAAGTCTCTTAAATAGGATGAAGAAAATTTCCTGCTGGTAAGGGAAACTTTGTAATTGTTACAATTCAGTTCTCCAAATCAATTCTAATCTCCAAATCCCCTTCCCATGGTATCCATTTCAAGTTTTGAAATCATTCCCAACTTCAAAAATCCCAGTACATGCAGGAATATATAAAAGGAGGCAAATCTCAAAATAGTCAAAACATTGTTTAGTCAAAAATGTAAGGACTGCTGCACGTGCAGGGATCGGTTTACTGATTAGAACAATCTGTTCAGAACAGCAACGAACAGTAATGACTGCTCCTAACACTCATCAACAACTAAGCTTTAGGTGGCAAAATATCCAGGCATAATAACTGAACAGGAGTGAAAGCCATGTACAAATCCCTAGAAAAGTTTTTCCTAAAAAGCAGAGATACAAGGCTCTACTCCTCTCAAACTGTTATATCCTAAAAACAGAAACTAACTTAACTAGGTATGTTAAATATAAATATTGTATATTTTTTCATCCTTTTTAAAAGTAGGCTCCACATCCAACATGGGGCTTGAACTCACAGCCCCAAGATCAAGAGTCTCACAATCTATGGACTATGACAGCCAGGTGCCCCTACTTTTTGACCTACCTACAAGTATAAACTTAGCCTACTACACAAATTCACATTTTTGAACACAGATTAAAGATTTTACAATTTGGAAATGCTTTCCAACCTCAATCCATTTCTAGCTCACCATACATTTTATATTTAAAAATAAAACGTGCACCCTATATATTTAGGTTTATGCTAAAAAATCATGAGCAAAGGCAAACGAGAATCCAGACTGTCACAAATGCACAAATGGTCACTAAGCTTAATATTTAATGAACTCAAACCAAGAACATGTAGATGCTGAAAAAATCTGCAAAGACTATAGGAAAGACAACATGAGCAGCCTGCAACTCTATACCTGACCTTTTGGCCTCCAAATGCCTATAAAACAAAATCAAAACCACCCCTTGTTTGATTCTGCTATTTTCCACTTACAGTCCTCCCTATATCGCCTCTCCTTTGTCATTTTCCTTCAATGAATTATCAGCTTCCTTTCTGTTACCACTGACCGCAATCTCCTGTAATCTCTATTACACTATTAAAATGATTCTCTCAAATACTAATTACTGCAATTATCAAACTGATGTTTTAGAAATTCATTCTCATCTCCTTTGAGATAGTTTTCTTCTGCACAGCTCATCAATATTCTATTTCAATTTTCATATCAACTCCCAAGTCAGTTTAGAGAGAACTCCTATGCACTGATCATTATCTGACAAATTCTGATTTTTGAACTTCGGCAATGGAGAGCAGACAAATGTTACAGGAACACTAAATTATAGAGGCCATGACCAACTTTCCTCAATACTATATTCCTGGCACCTAACACAGCTCGTGACACATTCTAGGTACTCAATAAAAAAGTCAATTTTCATCTTTCTTCAAAATAGCCAAGTTTGTATTCGTGGTACTCTGTTCCCTGTATCAGGTAGTCCCAGTTTTATCTTCCAAATGGTGTTTCCACCTACATAGTATATTCTACTGTATCCTTCTCCTTAAAAACTTCTTAGACACTAACAATAGTATAACTAGTAGCAAAACCTGGTAACAAGTAGCCCTCTCGGTAGAAGAAAAAAAATGTCTTTCAAAGACTGTAATAATAAGGCAGTTGTTGTAACAAAGATGTTCCTATAAAATGGAGACATGCATGGGTCCACCTCCTACTCATGTATTTACATCACAACAGTTATCTCAGTTTAAAAACAGTGTTCTAATGATCAACTTCTGGAAAAAAAAAAACTAACTCAGAATAAGTGAAATTGTGAAGAACTAATTTTAAAAACAGTTATCTTTTAAGAAAAGGATAAAAGACAATTTTCAGTGTTTCGGAATTATAGTACTTATAAAATGTTATTACCATAGGATTATTTTTAAATTACCATAGTTATTTGAATAGGAGTAATTTTGACCCTTCACAAGGTTCTTGTGTACCTTATGAAATCCAACAAAGTAAAAGAGAAAATGAAGCTAAACGCAATGTAATTATAAGCGATATTACTGCACCACTGACAACACTACTCTCTAAAATCATCAGCCCTGCTTTTTAGATCTTATATGCTAAATATCACATTGTTGTACAGAAAATGGGAGGTTCTTACATTGGCACTACTGTTAACTGTCCCGCAGCTTCTTTAACTATTTTCTGAACCAGGTGTAGGATCATATCACACAAGTACATGCTGTTAAATAGAAGGACACTGCAATACTGCAACTTGATTAGAATGTCTTAAACATTTCCCCACCTTAGAGTCAGTTTGTAAACAATCTGCCCTCAGCCAAAAACACTCTAGACTTCCCTAAGCTATCAAGACAACAAATAAGGAAACTGGGTTTCAATCCAGGGCTTGAGTTAGAATTCAGTTTCTGAATGGTTTCTGAAAGAAATACCAAGTTCAAGATATCATTACCTCTTTTATATGTTAGTTACAGGGGTTTTGTGAGCCAATCAGGGACTATAACTGTTCTATAACTATTATATAATTATAATGACTTGACAAGAGAATGCACCCAAGTTTCCAAGAAATGTCTACTGCCCTTAACATGTAATCTATTCATAAACTGGAGTTTGACTGTAATAAAAATCTCTTCACAAGTAAGATAATCACTACAACAAAGAAGGATAATCACTACAAACTTTGCACACACAGTTTGAAAGTAAAATATAATGTAAGGTTATTTTTCTCTATCAAGAAATGTCTTCAATACCCAGTTTTTCAGATTTCAAAAAAGTGGCAGTCATACTTTTCAAATAACATGTTTAAAATTTGAAGTATGTGAACAGGAAGTCTTCTTTATCCTAGTTCTGTTGTCCCATTAGAAGAAATCTAATCTTCTGAAATTTTAGGTTTTAAATATTTCTAGGATAACTATGCCAAATTCAGTTAGCATTTCATTCACCATACTTGAGAAAAATCAATTCCTAAAATTAAGCTAAAAAAAGTTTGGGTTATATTTATTTCCCACTTACGTCAAATTAAATTTAAAATTAAACTGCCAAGTTGAAGTTCCTGGAGGATATTCTCCTTGCTCATTCATAAATGTCAGTCCTAGCTGAATTATCTTTAACAAGTCTACATTACATCGCAATAGTTGGTACTGATAGTCAGCATTGCTCCTGAATTCTCCAATAGGTCTTGCAACCACACCTGGAAACTCGGTGTCCTGTAAAATAGTTTTAAGATTCAATATTTACTAAATGACCAAAACCACAATCCACAAATTCTTAGCATAAATCATTAATTTTTGGTTCAAGTCAAAGAATCCTGTTACAGATAATATTCTACACATTCATATTCAAATACAAATTACCTTTTAACTACGAAGAGCATTTACTTTTTAGAACCATAAAATAAAACTCTACAAACTTAATGACTTTTTCTTATTTTAAATACTGTGTCAGTAAAAAGTTATGTATAAGATGTGAATGATAAATGCACCAAGTACTCTATTCTCAAGGAAGGGAAAAAAAAATCATAAATTCATGTTTCTCAAGGGTTATCTGCAACTATGCTCATAGTATGCTAGTGTTAAAACAAATGAAAAACTGGTTAAAAAGAACGGAAAATGCATCATACTTTCCAATCATTTCTGAGATAAGGTTTGTCTAAATATCAAAACCTGAATTTCTTGGGCTAAAATAAAATAGCACACTCTCTATACTCAAGAGAAAACAGGTCATCAAAAATTGCATGATACCTACTTATTCCTGTAGAACTTTATCTTGTCTCTAATGTCATTCCGTATCATCTGAGAAATGATGACTATATATTTTTGTGGGCTAAAAAAACAACTTCAATTCTAATTATGGGTAAGTATACCTTCATTAAACAGGTTATCTATGTACACTCAAGTATTCATATTTTCACCAGTCGACCTGCCCCTCCCCACAGAAGCACATTTATTTGCAGTAAGAATACTGAGGAAATGGTATTATATCACTACTTTTAAAATTCAAACTGCAAGGCGAAGAACAAAATGGGAATACCAAATCACTATGAAACAGTAAAGAAATTAAAACTCTAAATTTGGTTCAATTCAACAACCACTACTGGATATTTTATTAATACATAATGCTAGGTGTGTTGTGGGGGAGAAAGGATGAGTGAGACACTAACCCCTTGCTTTCTGGAATTTACAATCTGGAAAACAGTACAGTAACTATAATAGATGTACAAAGTACAGCAGGTAAAGCAGCAAAATCATTAACTGAATAGATGGTCTAGGTAGACTGAATACTAATTGCGAAAGCAGAGATGCTTAACAGCACAGTGTGTTCATGCAACTCCACTGATAATTAAAACAACCAAAAAACTGCAGATCAAGTGTTCCACTGGGAGGTCTGATTTTTTTTTTTTTTTTTTTTTTTTGAGAAGGACACGTAGGCGCTCCCTAGCTTTTGTGTGCTCATCTGGTATTATCAGTTAAGACTTAAGTGTTGCTGGGAGCTGAGTTGGCACTCACAGCTAGATTCTTATGTTCTTCTGTTGTTGAGTATGAACAGTTTCACACTTCAACATCAGATAAGACCACTCTGTAATCATAGACAAAAATATAAACATTATCCTAACTACAGAAATGATTAAACACCTTTCTATCTTGGCTAATATAAGTAACCATTGCTTCTTTATAGCTTTGTCTCACTCTAGTCTTCTCTCATTCTATTTAAGACTTATTAAGATACCCTGTCACAGAACCACCCCAGCTTCTCAACAGCATCCAATTCAGAGCAAGACCTGCCTCCCTAATCCCTCCCTAAAACCACCTGACAGAAGCCCAAATCCTAAAAGTCCTTTCTAACACTCTACTCAAATGCCCCATGGTCCCAGCAGTATGCATTTTCCCTCACTGCAATGAGTAATAAACCCAACTTGTTATATTCCGTGTTCCTGGTGGTCTCTGGTTGGAAGACATTGACAAAATTTTCTTTTTATAATTAAATCAATCTCTACAATATTAACCAGATGAACTGAATTCAAGACTTACTATCCCTGTTCCTCTTTTATAAGAAGCATCTTAAAAGATTTGATGATAGGCATACCATAGCAACGTAATTATATTTTCTGATAACTTGACGAATTTTCTTCATCTCTTCATCCAGGTTGCAAGCCCAAACTTCACAAATTCTTTGGCTATGATCTACAGTTGCTGCTGGCATAGTGAGGGCACAAGAAGTCTAGATGCCAAGCATCAAAATGTTATACTTGATTGAAGATTTGTTTCATAAAATACTTTATCCTTTATTTTTGTACCTGTCAAAATAAAAACCAGTGATAACAGGAATATGAATCATAGAAGAACTGAGTTGATACAAATCTAATAGATTACTCAAAGTCCTTGATTTGTAAGGAAATCATTTTGACTTGTCTAAAATCACACAACTTATCAGTAAAAAAAAAAAAAAGGACTGCAATATGGGTATTCTAGTTCTAGTATCAACTTTAAGCAAAAACAGCATTTTTTACATGTACGTACTAATCATTTTTTAGAAGTTTAAAAAGATTGCTCTGAATTCAACTCACTCTCCGAATAAAACTTTATAAAGACATCTATTTCCACACAGAAAATGTTAAGTTAAATAGTGATATAATGTGACTGGATCAGATGTCATTAGGACAAAGGTACTGCTTGCTTTCACTCATTAATAGACATTCAAAATCCCATTTGATTACAAAATCTACTTTAGTGGCCTTTATTCAAGTCAGATTAAAAAGGACTTCTCAGTAAACCAACAACAACAACAACAAAAGCTCTTTCTGAAAAGTAAGTAACAGCCACAGAAACTGTTCTAATGTCCGTAACTGCAGGAGAGAGAAAGGAAGCAAAAGGGCGTGTGCACTTCAAACTGATTCTAATTTCCTAAAAACCTGAGCAAAACACACATCTGTCGTTTCTTGTCCATGAACAGTATCGTGCCACATAGAGTAGAGACCAAAATTTTGATTCTTGGACAGAAAAATTCCAAATACTCCTTCATTTTTCATAGAAGTTTGAAAAATCCTAACGAACAAGGGTAAAAAAGGGGATGTTGATACCTCCCAAACACTTCAGTCACAAATGAACCTCAAGTCCTCTAAGAACAGAAACCAAAGATCTAGGGGACCCCTCCCTTATTTCCTACCCCACTCCGCTAAACACACACACACACACACACACACACACACTTCAGAAACACCCTGTAGCTTAACACTGCTTTTTCCACCTCTCTCTCTCTACTATAATTCCAGAAGCCCTGACGAGGCACCAGAGGCCTTCTCATTACTGGAGATACAATCTCCGTACTGTAGGCTCCTAAAGAAACGAAGACAGCACAGAACCACTCAAGTCACAGCTAACTCTTCCCCGGCAGAGGGCCTGTGTAAAGGTGCTTGATAACCATTTACTGGAGCCAGACTGACTCCCAAGCACTGCTGAAGAAGAAATACGAGGAGCTGAGGATCTAGGCCACCGCCCTCCACTCCCAATTTCCGTCCCACAACGTCGAAGCCCCAGGTACAAAGCCTTTACGTCATCAGTACGCGCCACCCCCTTGACATACCCTCAGCCCGTTACCCTGCCCCCCTTCCACCCGCCGCCTAGTTTTTTCCTTCGCCAGCCGCGTTCCAGCTGGCGCCATCGCTCACCATCTCAGGTTCATCGTTCCCGCCCCCTTTCTACTTCCCCAATCCGCCCCTCCCCCCCGGCAGACGCAAGATCTACTTGTGTCGCTGAGCTCGCGCTCCTCCTCCTCCTCCTCGCCATAGAGACAGCAACCAGCGGCGGTGGCGGTGGCGGTAGCGGCGGCAGCAGCGGGTGCCCCATAGACACCTCACGCCCAGCAAGGGGAAAAGGGGAGCCGGGGCTGCGCCGCACCTCGCCGCGCCGTCGCTTCTCGCACGTCTTGGCGGGGGCGCTAAGTGATGACGCGCACGCAGAGGGGGCGGAGCACGCAGGTGACGGAAGCGTGGGTGGTGGGGCGCTTGGGGTCAGGCTGCCGCACTGACTGCTTTGGTCGTAGGCACCGTGAAGGTAGACCTCTGCGTCCCAGGCAGCTACTTTCCTCTCTCTAGCTGTCCACAGTCACAGTGTTTCGCCCAGAACCCAAGGATCTCTCAGCCGGGCGTGGTGAGAGAAGACGCGGCCCCCCAGCACTTGGGACCCGGGCGTGTCGGACTGCTCCTCCTGTCGCTGGGGAATAGCGGGTTGAGCAGCTGGGAGAAGCAGGCCAGAGCCTTCTAGAGCCTCGGGCCCGGGGACCCGTGGAGGATGAGCTGGCTCTTTCCCCTGACCAAGAGCGCCTCCTCCTCCGCAGCTGGGTCCCCCGGTGGCCTCACCAGCCTCCAACAGCAGAAGCAGCGCCTCATAGAATCCCTCCGGAATTCACACTCCAGGTGACTGCCTCTCCGACAGGAGTAAAAAGTGGGGCGGGAGGGTGGGCTCCTCGTAGCCACACGTTGCTCCTCAGGGCTAATGCCGGACAGCTGCCTCCTTTTGACATACCTCTCTTGGTCTTGGCTCACACGCTCGCCTGACCCACGTTCAGGATTTTCCTCCGGACCTTTTCCCCCTCCCTCTTGCCTCACAACGGCTCAGCTCTTCCATTTCTGACTTGCTCATCCCTCCTGACACATCACTTCTGGCTGTAATCTGTCTTAGAGTCTGTAACCAGTATCCCTTTTTTTTTTGCACTGCTTCCTCACTCGCTCTTCTCTTTGCCCACCTGATTGCCACATTTACAGAATTGTTAAAGTACTGTACTTGGCTAAAAAGAATTGTAAAGAGTAATCTCCAGGTTTTACAGAGTGTAAAATTTTTTGGAGGAAAAAAAGCTGTTGTAACATAAAAGGAAAGAGAAGGCAAAGGTCTTATCAGTGAATTCTTTTTGGTTGAGAATGACAAAATTTTCGTAAGTAAGATTTGCCCGGTTCCAACAGCCGTCCCAGTCTGGCAAACTACTAGTCTCTACATCGCTCACTTTATTATTTTTATTCCCACACCTAGGAATTGCTTTATATTCGTGTTAATCTTGTTTTCTTATGAGGTGTTCATTTTCAGCATGGTCAGATTAGAAATACATTGCAATTCAAATTATTTCAGCTGTTTTTACTGAAAATCTCAACTTTTTATATTATATATATATATTTTGCAAATCTTTGTGGCTTCTAATTGTTTACAAAAATTAGAACTGCTTCCTTTTATGGATTTATGCAAGTTTATTTACTTAACAGTATGTTAAGCATGTCACAGCATGTCTTTGTAAAGATGCCAACATCAGCCAACACTCTTTTTTAAATAGACCTTTCATGCATTTAAAAACATGTATTATGAGACAATGAAATTAATTCCTGCTGAATGAACTGTTAGGGGCCATTTTATCTGTTACTTTCAATAATTTTTCCCAAGCAAGTAAGTTACAGTATAGAATAGTTTTAAATTAAATATGTTGTTAAAAGAAAAATTCACTGCAAAGTTAGTATATGGCTAAAACAAGGGCTAGTGCTTATTTAACTTGTTTCTTGATTCTTTGTCTCAATTCTACTTGTTTAGAACTTTCAAAGTATTTAACAGAAGAGTGTCGTGCTCTTTGTTTTAATAGTGGCTTTCTTTCTGGAAAAGTAAGTTCACAGAGTTCTCCAAGTCAACTTTACTCTTTTCTTCTTTTTTTCAAATCAGTCTTATTTTAAATAGTGTTCTGTACTAACTTGTAAGAGCTACTCTTACAAGATACGCTTATAAAATAAGTTGACTCATTTTGAGCAAGCATAACAGAAGTTTGTCTCCTTAGAAAGTATCAGCTTGGAATATTGTTTATATACTGTACTAGTACTAGTATAACCAGAATACTTTTTAGAACCATATCTTTGGAAGTTAATTGCCTTTAAGCCTGTAGTATATTCTGTTAAATATTCTCGCTGCTGGCAAATTTTCATTCTTTGAGATTGGATTGGACTTTAAATACTCTAAAGCTTCTTGCTGCTAAGATTAGTAAATAAGGGAAGTCACTACTCTGAAATTTCTTGTGTGTTTTTTGGCCTCCCAAATAAGGTGACATTCTAAAATAAGAACTACTAATCTAAGAAGTTCTGGAATTGGTTTAAGCTAAGTTTGTTTATAAAAATACTTGTAATTGTGTCTTATTGAAATATTTCACACTTATAAGCTATATTTGGATAATTTTGGAGACAATTAGGTCACCTACTTCAGTTTTCAAGGAATGGCACAATGCCAGAAAAAAAAGTGTCATCCATCTATTCTTGTTAAATCCACCATTTGAACTCATGACATACATTTTAAAGCTAGCTCATAAAGTGCTCTAGCTATGCAGTAAATGACAGTATGTTGCTTGGGTAGCCAAATTTCAATACCATAACTTATACTTAAAGGTTGTTGTGCAGGGGTGCCTGGGTGGCTCAATTGGTTAAGCAACTTCCTTTGGCTCAGGTGATGATCCTGGTGTCCTGGGATCGAGTTCCACATCAGGCTCCCTGCTCAGAGGCAGCTTCTCCCTCTGACCTCTTCCCTCTCATGCTGGCTGACTCTCTCTCTCTCTCTCTCTCTCTCTCTCTCAAATAAAATAAAATAAAAAATCTTAATAAAGAAAAAGATTGTGCAGTAAGACACTGTGACGGTGATTCTGAAGGTGTGTTCTGCAAAAGTTGAAAGAATGTTTCAGGTGATATTTTAGTGGATAATACAAAAACTTCCTAAATTATGATATCAATATCTTGTTGCATGGGGCCTGCTTCCCTAATGTTCCATATTCTATCCCTTCAGATGTAAGGCCAACAGCTCTTTCCATCCAAGGAAAATATTCAACTTCTGCCCTCCTCAATAATCCCATTCTCTCTTATACCTTCCAACTCTTACCTTCTTTTCTCATTCTTTGTAATTCAAAAAATTCCATTGTAGGGAATAGTCTGTTTGATTCCCTACCTTAAATAAATGTAAACTCCTTTTCTAGTTACCTCAAGAAATTCTTACCTCATCTTTATCAGGCCTCTCCTCAAGGTTAGCTGAATTTTATTTCCTCATGTTACTCTTACTGGTAAGGTAGGGCAAATGGGAAACTGTCATAGATGACAAACAAAAGTTTTAACCAAAGCATTCTAACATGTTTGTCTACTGTGAAAATGGAAACTGAAAGTTATGTAGACTAGGCTCAAGTAATATATTCCACTTTCTGAATAACAGTCATCACAGTATTCAATTTATCGCTAACATTCCTGTCTCTGTGGGCAGGAGTAGAACTAGTTATGTTGTTTCTTCTACTTTCTAAAGAAGTTCAATCTGGAGGACACTTGGTTTCCCACCCAAATCCAGGTTCCCAGTATGCAGGATCATATACTTAAGAGAGGCTGTGCTCAAATAATGATTTACGCCAATCATTCACTGCCAGTTATTATGGAAGCAGGACCCTTAACCTAAGCTTGTTCAGTGGAAGTTGCAGGAGAAGTCTTCTGGGGAGCTGCTCAAAACTCATTTTCTGAGTAATAGAGATGTTTTGACTTATGTTTCAGATAGTGTTATATAGTACATCTGGAACTGCTTGGATGGTGCAAAACAGGCTGACTACTGAATGTGGTAGAGTAGAAAGATGGAATGTTCATGAGAGTATTGTGATACCAAATTAGTCAGCTTTGGAATCTTTGATGCCTCTGGACTCGGCTCTCATTAAGTGTAGTAACCCTTCACTGTTTAAACCACTTTGAACCTGGGTTTTTAATTACTTGCAATTGAAAATATCCCAAGTGATATTCACTAATCCCAATATTTAAGGATTCTTCAGAAGTGAAGCTGTTAATTATTTCCCTGCATTGTACTATAATCAGAAAATACTAAAAACTGATGGTCTTAACAGTTAACCTTCTAACTGTCCTGGTTTCTCCTCTTTTAACAATATATAAGTTAATTAGCTTCTCTTATTTCCTTTGCTCTAAAACGGTAACCTGGAGCTGTGCTGGAATGGTAATTAACTATGCAAATTCAAAGTCATACCAATAGTAATCTTTATTACCTTTTACTTAGGGGTATCAGCTCTCTCAAGTAAAGGACTTCTTCATTCATTTTAATGATTACATGGTAATTCTGGTGCTACTTTTATTTTATATTTAATGCAGAAATCTAATTTGGGAGATATGTTTGTCAGAATTGCTTTGTTCTCTTTCATTCTATTACGATGAATAGTCTTTTTTTTTTTTTTAAGATTTTATCTATTTATCTGACAGAAAGAAATGCAGCTGGAGAGGGAACACAAGCAGAGGGAGTGAGAGAGGGAGGAGCAGGCTTCCCGCCAAGCAGGGGCTTGATCCTGGGACTCCAGGATCATGACCTGGACCTAAGGCAGTTGCTTAACCAACTGAGCCACCCAGGTGCCCCCTCCATAAATAGTCTTAATGAAAGAGGCTCTGAGCCAGAAGTGAGACACTGATGTAACCATTAACTGGCAGGGCAACCTTGGTTGCTCATATAACCTTAATAGGCCTTAGGACCCCTGAAACTAGGAGGATTAATTGCCTGATCTCTTATTGCCCTGCCCAGCAGTGAAAGTCTTTATTGTTTCCTCAGGTTCCTGGATGTGAGCACTCTCTTAGAGATAAAAGACAAAATGAATTTGAGCAACATAAATGGAAGTAAGCAAAAATTATTGCTCTTCGGAAAAGTAGAATGACTTAGGTGAATGAAAGCTTTGTAATCAAACTGACCTAGATTCCAATTTGGCTCTAACACATGATAGCAGTGTGACCTTTCGGCAAGTTACTCAGCTTTTCTGAGCCTCCAATTTCTATTTGTAAAATCAGGAATTATGATTCCTATCATGAAAGATTGTTGATTTTTATGTGATATTTATGAGCACTTATTAGAGTACCTGGCACATAGTAAGTGTGTGACAAATTATATTCCTTTTTCCACTGCATAGAATCAATATGCATGGAACCTTTGCCTCTTAGCCTACATGCTTCTGCCCATCTCACTGTTAATGAATCCCTCACAAGCTCACCTATAGCTCATTTGTCTGTGGCAGGTATACTTCTTACTTGCCATTCAGTAAGCAAGTCCATTTCAGATAGTTTCCTCACAAATGTTTTGAAGGATTTTAGGTATTATAAATGTAAAGAAACTAGCAGGTACTTGGTAAATAGCAGTTATTTTTATTTCTTAAAAATAATGGTGCCAGTCTGCAATAGTCTTTAAGAATTGTTTTGGAATTTTCTTTTGCTCTCAGTCCTTGGATACCATTATTCATTTTAGATTGCCCAAACCTTTAGACTTTTAACTTCCTTGTAGAGTTTGCTACTGTCTAGTTGTCTAGTGTTGAGAGCTGTTAAGTTTAACCCCTTGCTCACAGTTAATAAAACTTTCTCCTCTAGTCTTATGGGTTTCTGAGTAAGCCTAAATTTCATAATTTTTTTTTAAAGATTTTATTTATTTGACAGAGAGAAACACAGCCAGAGAGGGAACACAAGCAGGGGGAGTGAGAGAGTGAGAAGCAGGCTTCCCACTGAGCAGGGAGCCTGATATGGGGCTCCATCCTGGGTCTCCAGGATCATGACCTGAGCTGAAGGCAGTTGCTTAACCAACTGAGCCACCCAGGTGCCCCTAAATTTCATAATTTTTTATCTATGGATTTAATTGTTGGCTCAAAAGGACTCATACATTAACTTGGTAACACAACAAACTTGTAATGAGAAGATATGTGTGTGTCTTAACCTGTTCTATATTACATATTTTTAAAAGTATGGATCCATTGCTGGCATTTATAATTTTGAGATTTTTCATTAAAACATCCAAATTTTCAACTTTCAGAAAAAAAAAGACTTTATTTAGAGCAGTTTTAGGTTCACACAAAATTAAGTAGCACGTTTAGAGATTTCCTGTATAGCTCCTGCCCTCTCCAACTTTTCTTTTAAAATAGAAAGATCTGGAAGATCTGACAGCAGTTCTTCCACGTAGCAACATTTGGTTTGAGCTGAAAAGTAGCTCCCTTGTTTACTGGCCTTTCCTTTCTCCATTTTCCTAGTTTGTGATTACTCCCTTTTGTGCTACAAGCAATGGTATGTTACCTTTTATAGGTAATTGAGATTAAAACTTCTTTGTGGAAGGAAATCACCTTAACTTGTTAACAATAAAAAATCCTACAAGAAGTTACTGTTCTATAGCTTATTGAAGCTATAGAAATCTACAAAATGTCAACACTGTGACTCTATAAAGGGACATTGTGTTCTTAGAGTGAACTTTATAAAATTATGTATGTCAAACAGTCCCATAATTAAGTGGATCTTAATTTGATACATTAAATCATATAGTCCATTTATAACCCATGATTAAAAATTACAGTTGTAGAGTATATGACATAATAAATCATATTACCATTTAATAAAATTTTTCCTGTGTAGATCATGACATCTCAAGTATTCTCTCTAGCTAATTTTCCCCTTAGTAGTGTCAGTCCATACTTGCTTAAAAGAATTAACCACAGAAGCAGTCATTTCTCCATTGCTAGTTTAATCCAGCCACATCTGTTCTTCCCCTCTTGCCCTTCCACTCAGTCCATCCCTACTACCACTAGGTTCTAACTATTTTTTCTGCCTTTGGTCTTAATTTTTCTTCCATGTGGCCACCAGAGTAGTCTTTCTAAAATTCAAATATGACCAAATATTTCTTTCAGTAGTTTCTTAACTCTTGCCCAGAAAGGTACAGCCTCCTTAGCTTAATGTCTGGTTTTCACAGAAGTTAGTGATGTGACTAATGGAAACAGTCAACAAACAAAATTCAGTTGAGTTAAATTTGAAGATCTAGTTGGCTTTATTTAATGATTCATGAATTGGGCAGCATCACATCTAGCAAGCAGAGGGGAGCTCCAAGGAGTTGTACGAAATGGAAGGTTTTTGTAGGAAGAACAGTGGGGCAAGGACATTATTAGCAAAAGCAAAGAACTGTTTTAGGTAAAGTCACCTTCCCTTAGGGGGAAGGGCAAGGATTTTTATTGGATTACTTATCTTCCTTTTGAGGGATGTAGAAGGGCCCATACAACAGATTACTTCATTGGTGCTGATTATTAATTTTCTGGAGCCAAGGTGACTTGGCATAAGAAGCTCCTTTTTGGGCCTTTGGTTTTCTTTTTAATAATCACTCCCCTTTTAATCAGACTCTCAGCTTAACTAAGGGATGTGGTCAAAATTTAAGGCAATAGCACCACTCTCAGCTATGGCTCTGAAGTTCTCCAAGTTTTTGTTGTTCCTTCTTATGACATCCATAGGTCATGACTTTATTGCTTAACATCTTGATGTAACCCAAAACCGGATTCATCTTTTGGGGGGCGTTGTCAAAAGATATAACCATGCGAAAGAGTGGAAAAGGAGAAATTTTACTTGGAACAGCTAAGGAAAATACTGGAGATATTTCCCAAAGCAGGGTCTGTCCAAACAACAAAATTAGGGAATTTTTAAGATAAGGGTGCCTGTGTATTGGTGGAGGGACTTGTCAAAGGGGAGTTCAGTACAGAATTAGGGCAGAAGTCACCCTAAGTTGATAGAGTTCAAGTCCTA
This sequence comes from Spilogale gracilis, assembly GCA_004023965.1. Lineage (NCBI taxonomy): Eukaryota > Metazoa > Chordata > Mammalia > Carnivora > Mephitidae > Spilogale > Spilogale gracilis. The sequence goes on from PITA01013117.1 coordinate 33,867, forward strand.
GTTGAAGTTAAGAGAGCAAGGAAGGGTCAGCATCATTAATTCTCCGGCTCCAGTTACTGTGTTGTCTAGTGCTCAAGGGGGGGTTGAGGGGCTGAAAATCCTGCAAACAAAACAAAACTTAAGAATGTACCTTAGGTCAACTTTCACTTTTGAACCAGTGTTGGGAGTTTTACCTTTGATTTATTGTCTCTGATATGGTTAGGCTATTTCCTGGCCTGATAGAGAATGCTGCAAACTCCTGAGGTTTCAATTCCAGTGGCTTCTAGGCAGTTCTGCAAGAAGTGCGCTTGGTCACGAAGAGCCGGTTGATGGGGCATAGGTCATAAAAATATCTGGGGGCCTAAAATGACTTTGTTGTGTCCCCAAAGCTATGCCTCATCTTTCTTTTTCTGGGGACTTTTAGCCGTTATCAGCCTACAGTATTCAAAGGTCACATTCTCTTCACTTTGACTTCAAGGTTCTGGTCTCAGAGATCATCCACTTGGTAGTTAGCAGCAGCAAATACACAAATAAAGCTTTTGAAAGGATACAGTGCACCAGGGAGATTTTTATGATATCCGTAAACAGGATAATTCCCATTTTTTGGAGTGCACTTTGGAGCCATGGTACCTAAGACCCAAATGAGTCAGAGACTTTGTTGAAGGAGTCACTCAAGGCAAGTGGTTTGCTCAGTGATTTTGTATAATTGAGTTTCAGCTACCCCAGAGCTATTAATCCACAAGTAGACAGCAGATGATGTTTACAGCAGATAATCTTACTCAGCCAAAAGATAATCATGGGCTAGCCTCTTTTCAAGAACTTTGAGGGGAGGTGGGGAAACAACCTTCTCCAGAGAATGTAAGGATTTTTACTGGGAAGCCGTTGCTTTAGCAGTGGATTCTGTAATTTCAGGAATTAAGAAGTTCCTGATCATAATCACATTTATAAACATTTATCCCTAGCCAGGGCAGTAGGGACCTGCCAAAAGAAGTGAATGCTGAATCATGAAAACCTCCTGGTAGGTCCTTTCTAACTCAACAGTGTAAACTCAGGAGAGCCAACCACTGAAATGTTTTATTTTGCTTATGAAAAGTTAGCACGGTTTGATTTTTTCCTAGCCTGCAATAAAAGTTTGCTCTAAATTCCAGAGATTACCCTCTTTTTTTTTTTTAAGATTTTATTTATTTATTTGACAGAGAGAGATCACAAGTAGGCAGAGAGGCAGGCAGAGAGAGAGGAGGAAGCAGGCTCCCTGCCGAGCAGAGAACCCAATGTGGGCCTTGATCCCAGGACCCTGAGATCATGACGTGAGCTGAAGGCAGAGGCTTTAACCCACTGAGCCACCCAGGCGCCCCAGAGATTACCCTCTTAGCGGTGGCCAGGGAGTTACAGATGAGGGTGTTCATCTTTGCAGGCAAATGCCAGACAGAGTAAAGGATACAAAAAGAAGGAGAAAGGATTTCATGGTTTCATGATTAAGTATGAAGCCTTGATTTGTTGTCTTGTAATTTTAGAAGCAGTCTACCTCAAGGTCAGCTACTTCCTTGTCAACTTGATTCAGAGGTCTGCCGCTTCTAGTTTGGAGTAGTGGTCAGGAGCACTTAGTAAAGATCCTTCCAACAAGACTTAAGTGCTGTCTTCCTCTGATACTGTTTTTGGAAAAGTCAGTCACCAGACCCTAGACTATAACCAGTAAATTGAGATCTGGGAAGGATTTTTAGCCTGTTGATCATCGGCTTGAGCATAGGACATTAGATACTTACAGTTGTTGGTCATACTAGCACGAGACACAGGATCAAACAATAGGTATTGGTCTGCCAGTGACTATCTTGTGTGGAGTGCATTTGTTTTCCAAATGTGGTACTATGATTAATCCACAATATCAAAGACAGTATGTTAGGTTGGGAGGTCTAGTCATTTTAAGTTTGGAAATTTTAAGTTTAAGGATCCCATTAGTTTTCTTGACCTTGTCTGGTGAGGGTGATAGAGATTGTGATAATTCCAAGAAGTTTGCAGACTTTTCATGAAGGCTTGTATAATTTGTCCAGTGAAGTGGGTGCCTTGATCCCTGACTGGATATTGTGAAAGGTAAACCCTAACTAGGAAACATTGTCTTTTTCTTTGCCACTGGGAGGGCATTAGCTTTGCAACAGAGGAAGGCTTCAACCCATCCAGAAAACATACATGCAGTAACAAGAACATATTGGTAACTCACACTAGGGGCAGTTGAATGAAGTCCAGTTGCAGGTGCTCAGAGAGGAGATCTCAGTCCTCTTGGGACAGAAATTATTTTTCCAGGATTATGGACCTGACAGGTAGAAATCTCCCCCCGCAGTATTAATCCATAATTTTAGTCATCTTAAGTGCACTGTGGTGGGTGAAGGAATGCAAAAATCGAAAAATGGTATTTGTCTGGAATTTGAGAATTACCAAGCAGCCATCTTTGGTTTCCCATAGCCCCAACTGTTCATTCATCTTACAGTCATTGCCGACCCATCTTAATTTCTCTGATTCAAGAGCAGACTGTTACCTTGTTACAAGGACATTAGGATGGCCAAAATCTGACAATGAGGGCTCAGTTTTTGTTGCAGTAAAATGGACTTTATGCACATAGGCCACAATTCTACGAATAAAACATAAAGAAGACATAGTATTACTTTTTTTTTTTAAAGACTTTATTTATTTGACAGAGAGACACACAGCCAGAGAGGGAACAGAAGCAGGGGCGAGTGAGAGAGGGAGAAGCAGGCTTCCCGCCGAGCAGGGAGCCCGATGTGGGGCTCGATTCCGGGTCTCCAGGATCATGACCTGAGCCGAAGGCAGTCGCTTAACCAACTGAGCCACCCAGGCGCCCCAGAAGACATAGTATTACCTTATTTGATGATGCTTCCCGTATAATTTAATATATCAAATAAGACTAGTTTAACAGTTTTTTTGGAATGTTCCAGGGACATTTTTGGAAATACTCCAAACTTTCTTACAGGTCAAAAAGACTTCATTTAGAATTTGGTTTGGGGACCTTTGTCAAAAAAAAGAAAAAAAAAAAGGTTTTAAAGGTAAAGATTTAACAGTCTGTTATCAAAAGCAGACCGAAAGTCCAGAAAAAGACTTAGTCCTTTTAACAGAGAAAATAAAATTCTGCTTTTGTACCAGCTTGCTTTTGTTACTAAAACTTAGTCCTTTTATCTTAGTCCTCACCTTTCCAGAGATACCTTTTTCACAACCTTTACAAGTTCGTTTTTGTTTTTCGTGTTCAGATTTTGTCATGTTCTTTTCCTTTAAACAACTAGCCTCACTTCAGGACAAAATTACTTTTTTTCCTCAACGAGAAAATGCATCTCCATTCCTTATTCCTTCTCGTACCAAAAAATACATCTTTCTTTATATACAAAGATGTTTCCTTTATTTGTAGGAGTTGTAATAACATTAAAATTAGAATTCTTAACCCTTAGAAATCTTCATTTCTAGTGAAAACTAAGAAGTAATAAACTGTCATACCAGCATTTTTTAAATTGAGCAATTACGAATACATTTCATAATTTCTGGAAATATATGCTTTTTTCAGTTTTCCAATGTAGAATTAACAAACTTAAATATCTTTTAGTTTCTTTGTAATAAACCAAAAGTAAATCTATGTTCAATAACAGTATTTTATCTTACTTGGAAATAATCTAAATATTTGATAAATTTCCATCATTTAAGTATTTTATTTTTTATATTACTGTATTTATTTGAGAGAAAGAGTATGAGAGATCACGAGAGGGGAGAGGATTAGGCTCAGAAGAAGAGGCAGACTTCCCACCAAGCCAGGAGCCTGATGTGGGGCTGCAGGATCATGGCCTGAGCTGAAGGCAGTCGCTTAACCCACCATAGAGCCACCCAGGTGCCCACATGTCCATCATTTAATTTAATTTAGCAAGACTCCTAAAATTTCAAGCTGAAGAGATTTGGAAAAAAATTTTAAGCCCGCATATACCATAAGATATAATTGCTAAAAAACTTATCTGTAAATTTGTATCCCACTTACATCTAAATCATTTGCCCCAGCAATCATATTTAGATTACCCACAAAACTTTATGGGACATTAGACAAAATCAGCCATGATTATAAGTTATTTTTGCTGACAAGTTATAACAGATGTAATTAAACTTATAAATCCAGGTAGAATGAAATTTGTTTATTTCCATTATATTCCATGTTGATAACTGTTTTAATTAAAACTAGCTTTAATTTACTAGATTATCCCAGTGCTTGAAAAACATGTGGATGTTTTTGTTATATTTCTGAGAATTTAATTTATATAAGCAGTTAATTTTCCTCAAGCCAATTAAATAGATCTTTAAGCCAACTAAATTTAAAAATTAACTTCAAGAATACCATCTGGAGGTAGAACCTACCATACATTTACTATATATAGGGAGAGACACACATAAACATACAGATGCAGACAGAGATCTCATAGCTTAGAGCTTTATGAATTAGATACAAAAACACAAAACTCACTAGTTACAAAAGAAGCTGCATCTGGGTCTTTCCGTATTTTTAATTTTAGGGCCAAGTTTTAATATAATATGAAAGTTTGAACTCTTACACAAAATTTTTTTTGTTGAGTATATTTGACACACAGTGTTACATTAGTTTGAGGTCTACAACATGATACTACAGCTTCTCAATACCCTATGCTCACTGCAAGTGAAGCTACCATTTCTCGCATATAACACTTATTACAGTATCATTGACAGTATTTCCTATGCTGTGCCTTTTATTCCCGTGACTTAGTCATTCCACAACTGGAAGCCTGAATCTCCCACTCCCTTTCATGCATTTTATGCATACCCCCACCCTCTTTCCGTCTGGCAGCCATTATTTCTGTGTATTTAACGGTCTGATTCTGCTTTTTGTATGTTCATTCATTTGTTCTTTTGGTTTTATATATGAGTGAAATCATGGCATTTATTTTTTTTAATTTGACTTACTTCGTTTATCATAATATTGTCTTCGTGCATCCATGTTGTCTCACATGGGAAGAACTAATCCTTTTTTATGGATCAGTAATATTCCATTGCATATGTTAACATATCTTTCTTATCTATTTGTTTATTGATGTACACTTAGGTTGTTTCCATAGCTTGGCTACTGTAAATAATGCTTCTGTAGACAGGGGTGCATATATCTTTTCAATTTAGTTTTTTGTTTTCTTTGGATAAATACCTAGTAGTGGAATTATTAGATCAAATAGGATTTCTGTTTTTACTTTTTTGAGGAATTTCCACACTTTTCCACAGTGGTTGTACCAATTTACATTCCCACCAACAGTGCGTGAGGGTCCATTTTTCTCCACATTCTCACCAGTCCTCATTATTTCTTGTCTTTTTGATGTTACCATTCTGACATGTCTGAGGTGATGACATATTTATAAAACAGGTGTAGCTGTTTCTAATTCCTCAAAGAATTAAGTTGCTACCTAATCAGTATCAAAGGAGGACACACACACCCATCCACCTATGTGTGTTTCCTCATCTAGGTACATTTAGCTTAGGGGAGAAGTCTCAAAAAAAAAAAAAAATTCTTTCCAGGCTCTGAATATCAGTTTCTAATTTGGCCGGCCAGTCAGTTTCTTTCTTTCTTTCTTTCTTTCTTTCTTTCTTTCTTTCTTTCTTTCTTTCTTTCGATTTTATTTATTAGAGTATTAGAGACAGCATGAGAGAGAGAAGAGTGAGCAGCAGTGGGAGTTGGGAAAGGGAGTTGGAGAGGGAGAAGCAGGCTCCCTGCTGAACAGGGAGCCCAATGATGAACCGAAGGCAGATGCTTAACAACTGAACCACCCAGGTACCCCAAATTTGGCCAAATTTCTGATTACAGAGTTAGTAAATCCTCTCAAGTATCTTGTCAGGATTTAACCAGGACATCCAGTAAATATTTCTGGAAGTTTTAAACAATCTCATGGACCCTAGCAGCAGAGGAGGATGGATCCTCAGAGAGGATGAAAACGATAATATCTTTATCAGATCTAGAGTCTTACCCAGATTTAGCCAGACAGAACCTACCTGTCCAGGCAAGCTGAAAGCCAAGCCAAGTTCTCAGGATATAAAACAAGGCAATCAAGAAGGGAGTAGCTATACCTGGGAGACAGAGGATTGATAATCAACAGTTCTGGTTTGAAAAAGAAGGAATATTTTTTTTTCTCCTCTATATTGGGCTCAGGAGGTAATTTATTTATAAAACCTTTTGAGAATCCTCTGTGGATTTAAGAAAGTATTTAACTATGGCTGTTTTTTAACCCAGGAGTGAAAGATACCTGTAGGGGATTGCCTGTAGCCTGTCGTGGTCTTTATCTTAAAGGTAACTATCTCTTCAGAGTCAAAAGACAATTCCGATTGAGGATTACTAGAAAGTACTCAAAGGAGAGAGAGAACAGTAGGAATGAATGCTGTCTTATATGTTAGTCTTAGTCTTCTAAGTACCTTTCTTTTTCATTGTTCTTTTGCAGTGAATCAGTGAAACTCGGGAATTTTGAAACCTCTTGGTGGCTTCTGCATACCGTATAAAATAGGTATCCCATTCTGTTTAAGAACCCTTGCTTTCAAGTATACTTTTTAAATTATTTCTCTAACTGGAGCATTACCATAATGGTCATTGTAATTCTAGGTTGATTTTAGTACGATCTTGCCAATTAACTAAAAATTCATGACTTCTGGGACTACAGTTTTTAGTCATAAAACAAGCAGGTATGCCAGAAGTTGGCCTGTTCAACTCTGGATATGAAGGATCTCCCCCCTTTTTTTTTAGCTAGGCCTCTGGGTTTCCTAGAATCAAACTAATACCTAAGAGGGACATGCGATAGTGTTGGGAATTGTGGGGTGTTTTGCATGTACCTTATTGCATAGAAATTGTCTTGAGGTTGGGTGACCTAGTGTCACTCTAACCCATTAATATAACCAGCTTATTTTATCCCAAAAGTCTTTTAGAGGTGGCAAGTGCTCTAATAGTCCTTGAATTTAAATGCTTGACCCATGCCTACCAGTGTTTGCAGGCTTATTTCTGGCTTCTGAGACTCCCATCATCAGTTAGCCTTTAACAATACTACAAGCCTCACCCTGGACCTAGTCCAGCTCAGATCAGACCCAGTCTATTCCCAGACCCAGTCTGGTTCTTAAGTCAGACCCAGTCCAACTCCAGCCAGTGACCACCAGCAGTTCCCAATGTAGGCTGACCAGCAGGCTCTAGTAGATGGAGACTGTGGACTGGAACTGGGAAAAGTACTAAATGCCAGTCGCCCCAAGAACTGTAGTCTTAACCTGTCTAATGGGGACTGCAGAATATGACTGGAGAAGCCATAGTCTGTTTCCAGTGTGGAACTGTAGACTGAACCAGGGGCTAAGGACTGGAGCTGTGTTAGAGCCTCATCTGTGTAGACTGAAATCAATTAGATCCAAACTCAAATGCAAAGAGAGTGGAGCTCAGACCAAGAGAAGCTCACCAAAGGTCCTTAAAAATGAATGACAAGACAGTGAACTCAAAAGTGTTCACAGAGTATCCCGCCTATGTTTCTCTTTATCCCCTAGGGTCTTTAGAAAACCAGTGCTGCCACCAGATCTGTAAAAAAACAAAACCAAGTAGATTTTGAAAATGTAGTTGGCTTCATTAAATGATTCATGAATTGGGCAGCATGCTGTCTAGTGAGTAATGGGAGCTTCCCAGTAGCTGTACAAAATGTAGGGTTTTTATAGGAAGGATGGTGGAACAGGAAGTTATTAACAAAATAAAAGAAAGGATTTTACCAGCCAAGGGCACCTTTCCCTAGGGTAAAAGGTAGGGGGTCTAATTAGTGGGTTACATTATCTGGAGGCAGGGGATGGAGAAGGCCCCTGTGATAGGTCACCTCTTTTAATGCTGTTCAGAAAAGTCCTGACTGACAGGTTAAGACTACAGTTCTTGGGGCGCCTGGGTGGCTCAGTTGGTTAAGCGACTGCCTTCGCCTCAGGTCATGATCCTGGAGACCCAGGATCGAGCCCCGCATCAGGCTCCCTGCTCGGCGGGAAGCCTGCTTCTCCCTCTCTCACTCCCCCTGCTTGTGTTCCCTCTCTGGCTGTGTTTCTCTCTGTCAAATAAATAAATAAAATCTTTAAAAAAAAAAAAGAAAGACTACAGTTCTAAGGAGGTTGCAATTAAGATAGGTATTAAGCCCTGGTGTGGTGACTTGACCTAAGTGTCTTCATTTTGGGCCTCTAAAGGGACAGTGAGGATGTGAAGTTTTTAATGGCAAAGGATATGGAGACCCAGTGCTATTTCATGTGTGAAATTTTTCCCATGGTGTTTCTTCTATCTAGAATGTCTACTTTGTTTTGATGATTTTCTTTCCTGAGTGTTAACTTTTGAGTTTTAAATGTAGTTCAGATATTATTTTATTTCCTCAAAGACCCTACCATCCCTGCCCTTGTTGAGGTTAGGTGCTTTCGTCTGTGTTCCTCTAACTCTTTGCATATCTGTTTCATTATCCTGTGTTCCATACAACACTGTTCAAAGAATACTGTGAAATATGTAGTCCATGTCAGACAGGTTGAAAAAATAAAATCATGTGCTTTAGAATTTCCCAAAGCCTTTAATATGCTAAAATGCATCAGTATTCTTCAAGAAAAGAATATACTATGAAACATTTTCCAAACAGCACCAAACCATTTATTTGAACTATTTATTTTAAATTTCCAAAAATTTAAAATTTTTAAATTTTTCATTTTCATATCAGTTGTGTTCTCTCTGTGTAAATGCAAGTATTGTTTAGTTTCTCTGAGGATATTACGCAAATTTAGAGTCTTCTGTTTGCTCAATAACTTTTGTGTTTTGGGCTTCTTGAGTTTAGTGGCTGCCTTGCTTGATTTTGCTTTGTTCACATCTCTTTGATGTATTCATTTCTGTGTTTGAGATTCCTTGTTGACATGTTGATGGATATTTAACTTTATTTATGGTGGGGTTTTTTTATTTATTTATGGTCTGCCTCTGGTGATGAATGGGAAAAAAAATGATTTGCTCCAATATGGGACAAGCTGATAATTGTCTTCTGGAAAGAGGCTCCGTGGAAGTCAGTACTTCCTAAAGCACTGCTACTTTCAAGGCTACCTACTGTCTTCCCCTGGGTACAGATATTAGTGCCATGTATTGGTTGGAACAGGCAGAGAAAAGAGGAGGGTACTCTATCCTACCTACTGTTGCACACATCTTTCCATTCATTACCCTAAGAAATGCTTCTTTCTAGCCTTCCATACTCTTGGTATGCATTGACTTTCTTCAAAGCCTTGGAGGACCTTCAGACTGCTCCTACTTTGCGTTGGTCTTGTTTTGGGTTGTCATCAGTTCCTGTATTTACTTTACATTCTTTTTCTTTCCTTTTTTCCTTATTATCACCCTTTTCCTTAAATCTAATTCCATCTTTATCATATAGGAATTCCTCAATTTGTCTGCTTTACTCTTTGCTTTCCAGCACTGTTACAGATTTGCTTGTTTAGTCTTTTGTGATATTTCCTAGAGATTTAGGTGTGAAAGGGAAGTTGTCTAGTCTCAATCTGCCATCTTTACTGAAGCACCTGAATCCTTTATTTGCAAGGTTCACCTATAAACATTCTTCAATTTACCCAACATTGAGAAATGCATGCTATCAGTATCTTGAATTGACCTTTTTTAGTCATTTGGTTGTTTCTTCATGCTGTGTGTCCTTTCAGAGAACACACATATTTCTGCATTTCTGTTTCCTTGAAAGATGGTGGATATTGGTAGATGTTTAGTTGAACCAAGTCCTTTTTATGAAATTTAAGTTTATACAAAGTGTGAAGTTGGAGATAAATGATTGTTCTACAAAAAGGAATCTTTTAACCATAATTAGTGCCTCTATTGCATCTCAGGGTCTATTTTTTTTATAATTTTAAGGACTATCAAAGAAATGAGGATGCCAATTAATTGCACATTTTAACTAACAAATTTGTTAGTCTGTTGTTTAAGCTTTCTTTAATCCCAAACCTATTCAGAGTCAATGAGGCAAAACCATAGTAATTCACTTCTCTCAGAGAACCTAGAACATAAAAGTATTAATGAAAGGTCATTTAAATTTGCTCTTATGGTGTGTTTACATTATTACTTTAAAATTTGTGTATTTACATCCAAAATACTGCTGTCAACTCAAAGATTAAGGCTGCAAAGAAGGTTAAGCCATAATTTATAATAGTAAAAATTGGAAACAATCTCAGAAATTATAGAAAATAGGTTAAACAATATAGTAAAACATTATTTACAGCCATTTAAAAATAATGTGAATACAATTTACTGATTCAGAAAAGAGCAAATTATAACATTGGGTAGACAGTGCAATTTCATTTTGTTTTACCTAAGGCTGTGAATATAGAAAGATTAGGTTATATACCAATGTGTTAGAGGTTATCTTGAGTATATGGCTTCTTGTATGATTTTTATATCTTCTTTCTTGTTCTCCTCCACCCCCCATGGGAATGAATTATTTTTGGATAAGGATTTTTTTTTCCAGAATTTATTTATTTATGGAGCACATGCATGGGGAGAGGGCAGAAGGAAAAGGAGAGAGAGAATCTCTTTTGTCAGTGCAGAGCCTGATGTGTGGCTTTACCTGAGGCAAAACCAAGAGTCAGAGTCAGATGCCTAACTGATGGAGCTACCCAGGCGCCCTTAGAATAAGTTTTTTAAAAGTTATTTAAAATAGCAAAAAATCCAAAAATCACATTGTGAATATTCAGGGAATGGTTCTTGTTTTAATTAAGTAAACTGACAGATTAACAGAAGAAAATCATACAAACTTAATTAATATAAGTTTTACATGAGATGGGTGACTTAATAAGGAGGCAAAGATCCAAAGAAATAGAGGTTTTTTTTAATGCTGGTTTGATGAAAAGTGTGCAGCATGGAAGAATATGATAGGTTAAGAAATACGAGGTAGCTATAATAGTCAAGGGTGAACGGGGACAGCTTAACAAGGTTGTTACTATTCTTTTTGGTGTTCGTTTGTCTTTGAGGTAAGGATGCTATTTTCCTCTTGGTATGAGGAGGGCATTTTTCCCGTGAGGATTTTTATGATCTCTTTCAGGGAAGTATCCAGTGGGGAGGAGGTTGAAGTAGCCTTCATGCTTCTCTTTTCTCAGACTCCTTCAGCTGAAATGCTTAAGTGCCATATTTCACAGTAGCATGGCCTGAAGTCCAGTGATTGCCATCATTAACCTATATTGGAATTTGTTAATGATAGTTCACCTCACTAATATTATAAGTATTGCTTTGAGTTATTTATTATACCTCATTTGTGAAGGAAACTTGTCAAAACTTAATGTCAGCACTCTATTGGAGAGACCGTGAAAACACTCCTAGACAATAATTTAAGTAAAAATTATTTTAAGCGAATTCACTTTAATTTGCTATAAAAATACACTAAAAAATTGAGTTAAAGCTTTGATACTACAAGTTTAGACAGGCTCCAACCTAGGTGCATGTTCAGAATGCATATTTGATAATAGCCAACATGTACTGAGCAATTATGGTATTTTGTGGTGGGCTTTATGAGTATTCTCTCATTTAATCTAACAACTATTTTAGGTAGATAGATACTTTTCACATCCCTATTTTCCATTTGAAAGATAAGCCTTAGGTTAAGTAATTTGCATGTGATTACATAAGTAAATGGCTTAGAGGGAGAATTTGAACCCTGGGAGCCTAACTTAGGAGGTCATATTTTTAATGATGAAGATGTTCTGTTTAGTTTAGAGCTGATGGATGCCAGTTTCCCTTAAAGCTTTACACCTTAGAGTCCTAATATAATATAAAGAAAACTTAAGCCATTTGATTGATTATAAGATATTTCTACTGCTGAGGAGGTTGTCAGTATACTAGTCCAAAACTGAACCCCAAAAAGAAACGTCTATAAAACTATGGAACTCCTAATACTGAATATCTTTTTGAGTCTTTTCTCAGCTGTTTCTTCATCTCAGTCCTAACCCCATTCCTCAGCTGCCCTGAGGGATTCGGACTCTGACCCCCAACCTGACTCTGACCCAGGGGAGCATTTGGAGAAGACCTCGCTCTCTGAACTGGGTCCTCTGGACCCCGACCATTAAACCGTCCTAACCCCATTCTTCTTCTCAATCCTTATCCTGTTCCAGTATTCCATACCCCATGTCAGTATAGAGCATTAATTGAAGCAAGCAAAAGAACAAAAAGTTAATTATTATGTACATGCTGTATCTCCCAATGGTATTCATGCTTGAAAATATTTCTTGTCTTTTTGAATATTAAGGTTCTTTTCAACCCTAACTCAGGAATACTACTTAACATTTTTTCCTTCGGAAATCCTGTAAATGTTCATTAGAATTTGAAATGAGTCCCCAAAAGATCTGGTTGCTAGATTATAATTGTAATAATGTATCCCTGCAATTAACAATAAAGTAAATTAAATTCTAAGTGTAGAATGATAAAATACAAGGAAATTTTGTGAGTTGGCAATTATATTCAGTGGCTACTAGCCAAGAATTCCAAAATACCGAGTGAAATAAGATAGAACTTTTTTTCTCACACAAAAAAGAAATTCAGTTTGACAATTCCTTAGTCATTAAAGACCCAGTCTACTTGTTTCTTTCTGCTTAGCTCTTCCTAGTGTATGACTAACATTCTCAGGATCACTCATGGTCCACGGTGTCTGTTAGAAGTGCCCCTATCAGGTAGAGTCAGGAGAGGCAAATGGACTCCTACTAGTTTTTTTTTTTGTTGTTGTTCCCTTCTAGATGCTTTCCTTGTAATTCTATTCCATGACCCCCCTATATCTATCTTATTGGCTAGAATTTAAGTCTGTAGCAACAGCTAGCTGCAAAAAAAAACGCTAGAACATTCCTACTCAGGGTAAAATCAGACTTTTCTCACTTAGGAAGAAGGGGAGGTTATTTGTTTCTGGAAAGCAGCCAAGTCTTTATCATAAGCCTGTAGGAGACCTCTTATCCAGGCTTTTCAGTTTAAGCTAATAAGACCCAGACTTCCCTAGCAGTCTGTATAGCTGTGTAGAGGCAGTGTTATAATCAGAACCTGATGTCTTGCTGACTTGTATTAGCCAGAGGGATAACAATTGCTTCTACTAATGTTGAATTAAAGTGATTATAAATCAGTCTAGCATTAATATGAGAGTTTTTCTTTGCCACTTTACCTGAAAATCTATCCCCCTCTACCACCTGCCCCCAACACACACACACTTGGATATCTCAGAATATTATTGCCTTATTTGATAAATCTCTGTGGTCATTTTCCCCTCAAGATACAAGTTATATTGGCTATCTAGATTGGGTGATTAAGATTAATAGTTTTTAGTAGGCTCTAAAAACATTTAACATTCTTTAACATTAATGGTTTTATAACTTGAAGTGAATTTTTCTCTCAAATTGTTTCCTACAGTATAGCTGAAATACAAAAGGATGTGGAATACAGGTTGCCATTCACCGTGAATAATCTGACCATTAACATTAATATGTGAGTAGAATTGTATCCTGTATTTTTTATATACTAGTACTGTTCAAGGTCCTTTCATTATTTTGTTTCTTAGTTGTTAGAAGTAAATTGTTTACAGTGAACTTATTTAAAATATTCCTTCTCGAGTAACTAACTTACCAAAATCACACAGTTTCATGAAACAAAAAAATTTTAAAGACATCATTGTAAAGTGTATTGGTATAAGAAAGAAACTATACAAGAAGAAATGTAATAAAAAGAATTAATAATGTTTAGTACTGTCATTGTTTTTATTGATTTGCACTAAAGGCTTAGCTGGAGGTAGGCTAAAAGAGAAAGGCTGAAAATGGTAACAAATGATCAAAGGGATCATGTATGAAACACTTAGGGATACATTCACCTTTACATCAGAAACAAGTGAAAATATTCTAGTCTTCAGCAACAGCTAAACTCTATCAACCAGAAAGTTCAAGGCTGAATTTGATCTATTAAGTAAAGAAAAAACTTAAGATAAAAATTATAATTGGGAGGTTATTTAAGGGGACAAATTGAACCAAGTGATTGCTGAGGTACCCATTTAACTGTAAGTATAATTATTAATTACCTCAAATTGTGTGAGGTGGCTGGGTGCTAGAGTAGGTGTTTGAGTGACATAAGAAGCACCGAACTTGAAGACAGGAACCATGGCTTAGTCATCTGCATATTCTCATTGTCTAGCATAATACCTACATAGAGAAGGCCTTATTAAATCCTAGTTGAATAAGTGAGTGAAAGTGTGAATGTATAATAGTGCCAAGCATTATGCTGTGTTATCTTGATATAGGAGCTTTTTCAATCCTTACAGCAGTGCTGCAGATTGGGCCAATTACAGATATATAGGTAGTGAATAGCATAGTCAGGAAACAAACCCAGATTCATTGGGCTCCAAAAGCTATTCATTGTCTCTTTTTAACAAAACTAGTTTAACATTTTTTTTTTAAATAGTTTATTTATTTGACAGAGAGAAACACAGCCTGAGAGGGAACACAAGCAGGGGGAGTGAGAGAGGGAGAAGCAAGGCTTCCCACCGAGCAGGGAGCCCGATGTGGGACTCTATCCTGGGTCTCCAGGATCATGACCTGAGCCGAAGGCAGTCGCTTAACTAACTGAGCCACCCAGGCACCCCAAACATTTTTAACTATATAAATGAAGTAGTTTTATCTCAAATGCCCTAGGTAGGGCTAAGTAGAAGAAGCCAAAAAGGACCCAGTTTTCTTCATGACAGTGCTGCCAGATAAATTGTTTTCTAAGCCAACAGGGAACAGAGAGATAGTTTTAAAGGGGCATATTCTTCTGAGGTTAGAGAGATTTAGAAATCAGAGTTCCATATCCAGTAAAATCCATTTAAGACTTCAATCCTGAATTTTAAATTTGTGGTAGTTCATAAAGGTTAAGATTTTCACTTTTTCTTTTTAATTGAGAATTTACTGTTCTTTATTTGAAACCATGTGATTGACAGACTTGCGAGACTTATGTTAATGGGGGCAATTACAAGAGAGCCTTATAGAACCAAGGCATAATGACAGCTACAGTGTTTTAATTGTAGTGTTTTTGTTTTTATCTACTTACTCTTTAAAAATTGAGTAAATGGTATAATAATTCTTGGCAGCATTTCATAAGTAGGAAAACCACAAGAAAATTATATGGCCAGTATCTGTGGTCCAATATACAGACTGGTTACTATGGTTCACCTAATACCTGATCTGATTTTATCTGAGATTTTGCATAGCTTGCTATATTGTGTTTGAAAGCAATTAATTGACAAGGTGCAAAGACTATCTTATAACTCAGGGTATCCATATTCTACATATTCTACTTTAAGGTTTTACATTTTTGAATTGCTTTGTAATCTTGTTGCTAAAGTGTATCTTTTAGTGTATTTTCAATCAACAACCATGATAGGGCACTTATTACTATGAATAATTAATCTAAATGAAAGCATGAGAATTTAATTTGCTTTTACCTTTGTTTTAGAATTATGACTATATAACACTTGTCTTTTTTCCATCTGTTCTACATTTAACAGATTACTCCCTCCACAATTTCCTCAGGAAAAACCAGTGATCAGTGTTTATCCACCAATACGACATCACTTAATGGATAAACAAGGAGTATATGTTACCTCTCCATTAGTAAACAATGTATGTATATAGTATAATTTATTTCAGAGTAGTGTAGTAAGTGTATTACTTTACTACTGCATATTTTAGAAATCTAAAACGCATTTAAAATCTCATTTGGAATAAGTAATTTTCCGGAAAAAAAAAAAAAAAAGTCATTGCATCTAATAGATAATACTGATTTGAAGGTTATTTATTTTTCTGTGATGAGAACCTGTTGATGTTAGAACTTTGGTTCACAGTAGATTTTTCCGTAGTTGTTAAGAGGGGATAAAATTCAAATATGCCTTAAAGTTCTTAGGATACATAAGTGATAAATTAATGTGAAGGACTATAACTTAAATGTACTCTCAGTATTGACTTTTAACCTTCAAAGTATTTTTTTAAATGTGGAAATATTTTAGCTCTGTTACTGTTTAAATAGATTTACAACTGATTTATGGTATTGAGTCTATAGAAAAATATTGTAAGTTATAGACAGCTAACCTGGTCATTGGGCACAATACCTTTGTTTTTCATTTAATTCTTGATGTGCAGAAGTAGATTTAAGATAAATTTTTAGAATGACATTATCCTAGTAAGACTTACTCTGGAAGTGATTTTGATCATCCTGTATTGCTGTTACTTTTAGTTTACAATGCACTCGGATCTTGGAAAAATTATTCAGAGTCTATTGGATGAGTTTTGGAAGAATCCTCCAGTTTTAGCTCCTTCTTCAACAGCATTTCCATAGTAAGTATATTTATACCAAAAGAAAGTTTGTGTAGATTTATTTTTACTTAGTTTTATCAAAGTAATCATAACATAGTTTAAATTTTCAAATGATGTTAAAAGACAGTTCTCTTCATTCCCACCTCCACACAGATACATTCGTACTTTTCAAATCAACTGTGTTTTCTTCTTTTAGCTGCTTTTCCAATATTTACCTTCATCTTTTTGAATAATTTAAGCATAATATATACATACATGTCTTGGTTCTTTAATTTTAGGTGTTATATATATCAACTTCCTATAATGATTGATGGGGATTTAATTATCACTATCTTTCATAATGTTTCTTTCCCCTCATTTTCTCAGTGATTGATATCATGATCTTAAATTCCTTTTTGGTATTTTCATTACTTTGATTCTGTAAATATTCCCCATTGCAGAGCCAAGTACTTTATCATGATTTTGTTTCCTTTATGGCATAATTGTTTGTTTTTTCTGAAGCTAATAATTACTTCTGTTTTTCTTGTTGTTTTATCTTTCTAATTTTCCACATGTTTCAGCAGCTCTGAAAAAGACTTCTCAGTTGTTTTTTCACATCATCAGACCTTGATGATATATTTTCCTTGCAAATCCGCAGTTCGATTAGGGATTTCTGGAGATAACTTTTTCTGTTCTGCTTTTTGCATTAACTATTGTGGTGTGAAGTCTAGGGATTGAAATGCTCTGAAGGCTCACTTAATTTTCATGTCTGGCAGTTAGAGTCAGTCAAAAAGTCCCACCTGAGTTCAAAAGGGAGGTAATAGACTCCATCCCCTGATAGATGGCAAAGATCAAGGAATCTATCTGTGAATATTTTGGAAAATACGATCTGTCATAGTTCTGGCACTAAGATTTTACTTTTCTCTCATAGCAGAAATGTACTCAGCCCCTTCCCCTAAACCTCCCAGAGTTTGTCTCATTACAGAATCAGGCTCACGTTGAAGGTCCAGGGTTTCTGTATCTGAGTCAGATTCAGGTACAGATGAGGTTTCTTATATGTTCCTCAAGTATAATTTTTTTGGTATGAAGACAAGTGAATAAAAGAGGGTAGTGGGCAATTGTCCCTCACACACCTATCACAGGGTAGTAGTATAGGCCTAGGATAACGACTATAGGCCCTTCCACTGAAAAAGGAAGAAAATGTGAGCTACACAGGAGCCACTGGTCCATAAAAGTCCTGAATCCAGTTGGGCATATGTTGCCATTTCTTTCAATGAAACTTAGTTTCACTTGATAGGAATGATTATTTATGGAGTAATCCTGGGTTCTTCATTTTGCCTTCTGAATCATGTTTCCTGTCCATAAAATGTAACCCTTATTTGCAGATTAGTACTCTGTTCAGCCTGTTTTCAGCATTATAGAAGTCCACAGTCCACTTTTCATTTGATATCTCTCCCTTTTAGACCAAGATGATAAAATTACTTAAAAATATTTGTGGTTTTCTTATGAATCCACTTTTCATCCATTTCTGAAGACAAAATTAATACCACAGGTTTGCAGAATAAGCTATTGGGCTTCCTATCAGGCTGTTGACAACTCCCTTGAGATTCTTAGAAGCCCTAGAAAGCCTTTCGTCTTACCAGATAGTTCTCTAAGGTACTGCCTCAGTTTTTTCAGAGGGATTAATAAAGGTCTTCTAGCCTACCCTTCTAGTTAGGAATGCGAGACATTTTTATTTTTAAACCCAGGAGTTCTTCTTTCTTTGTTCTTAGCAGTTCTTTCTTTTTCTCTCTTCTCTCAGGTTTTACTATAGCCAACTAGTAAGATGACACCATTAACACTGTTTGGTCATCCAAGTCAGTAAATACAGACACACTGTGGATTCTGTTCCAGATCACCACGATAAAGTGAATGAAATGAATTTTTGTGTTTCCTAGGGCATATAAAAGTTATGTTTGCACTATACTGTAGCCTGTTAAGTGTGTAATAGCATTATGTTAAAAAAAAATGTACACGAAGGGGAGAGATGTGAAGATGGTGGAGTATGAGGATCCTAACTGACCTTCCATAAATATAACTAGATAACACTCACATCGGCATGAGTAATCCAGAAAATGACCTGAAGACTGTCAGGATGAACTCCATAACCAAAGGTAGAAAAGAGGTCACATCAGAGAAGGTCAGATGCGATTTACTGTGGCTGTCTCTGGACAAGAGGAAGCCAGGAGTACAGTGAGTGACGAGAAACAGATGATCACACCAGGAACCCTGTATGGGGATGACGATTCCCCAGCTCCTTTGGCTTTGAAAGTGAGAGAGGTCAAATTTTGTGAGTTCCTAGAACCAACGGGACTTAAAGCCTAGAATTCTAAAAATCTGCAGGTTCAGTTCTGGGGGAGCCTGGAGGGCCTCAGGAAATGGTGTCTCTGCTGTTAAAGGGGCAGGCCTCCAAACAGCCTGAGGAGATACAGCAGAGGATCAGCAGTTTGAAAAATGCCTGGGGGCACATGGAAGAGAGAATGATTTATTCATCACAGAGCTTGTCTAGAGATGTGGGAATCTCAGAGAGACCCCTTAGAGAAAAGGAGCTGGTACAAGAATGCCCTGCTCCTCAGCTTAAAGACACAGCCACCTTTGGGAAGCAGTGCAGCACTGACACTCCCTACCTAATTTGCATATACCAAGCCTTGTCCACCATGCTTCATTGGATCCACCCATCCCCAATCACGCTTGCCTCAGTCCTAGCACTGTGTAGGTCTGTCCCCCCAGAAGACCTGCACAACCCCTCCCAACACCTTAACTCCTAACTCATGCATTTGCAGGTCATTAGTCCTTGTAGCAAGCAGGGTAGCAGGTGCTGCAAAAGCCTGAGGTGCATCTTAAAAGGAGTGCCCCAGGCACTCTATGCAGATCTGCTTAGGCTGACCCAGTCTCAACAGTAGAGGCTCCAGGTCTTACTTAGCAGGCCTACCAGTGCACCCCACCCCTGCTGGGGACCAAACACTGCCCACAGCAGGCAAAGAGAGCCACTGCAGAAAAATGGACTGAGAGAAAAGAGGCAAGAGCACAATAGGACACATACAACACACATAGGAGACACCCCCTGAAGTGCCAGGTCCTGGGGAACAGGGGGCATGGCACTGCAAAGCACTACAGGCCCTCTTAGTCATAAAGCATTACCTTCAAGAGCAATAGATATAACTCAGTTTCCTAATCAGAAACAGAAACAGACAGGTAGTCAAAATGAAGGGACAGAGAACTATGTCCCAAGTGAAAGAATAGGACCAAAGCACAGCAGGCGACCTTAGTGAAACAAATGTAAGTAATAGGCCTCATAAGTAACTTGAAGTATTGATCATAAAGATACTCACTAGACTTAAGAGTAGAGGATATGGGGCACCTGGGTGGCTCAGTGGGTTAAAGCCTCTGCCTTCAGCTCAGGTCATGATCTCAGGGTCCTGGGATCAAGGCGCCCATGTCAGGCTCTCTGCTCAGCAGGGAGCCTGCTTCTCCGCTCTCTCTGCCTGCCTCTCTGTCTACTTGTGATCTCTCTCTGTCAAATAAATAAATAAAAATCTTAAAAAAAAAAAAAGAGTAGAGGATATCAGGGAGACCCTTAACAAAGAGATGGAAAGGAACCAATCAAAGATGAAGAACACAATAAATGAAATTTAAAATGCATTTGATGGATTAAATAAGAGGATAGATGAAATAGAGGGACTAATGATCTAGAAGACAGAGTAATGGAAAGTAATGAAGCTGTACGAATGAGAAGAAGAATTTATGCAAATTGGGGATAGTCTTAGGGAATTCAATAACCATCACGCATAACAACATTCACATTATGGGGAAAAAGAAGAGAGAGAAAAGGGGGTAGAAAATTTATTTGAAAAAATAATAACTAGAAACTTAATCTGGGAAACATATCCATATCCTAGAGGTGCAGAGATTCCCCCCAGAAACTCAACCCAAGGAAGTCCCATATCAAGACACATAGTAATTAAAGTGGCAAAAAGTAGTGATAAAGAATGTTAAAAGCAGCAAGAGAAGACAAGACAATTGCATACTGAGAAACCCCATAAGGGCATTGGTGGATTTTTCAGCAGAAACTCTGCAGGTCAGAAGAGAATGGCATAATATATTCCAAGTGCTAAAAGGGAAGAATCTGTACCCAAGAATACTCTTTCTAGCAAAACTATCATTCAGAATAGGAGAAATAAAGAGTTTCTCAAAAACAAGAAAGGAGCTCATAACTACTAAACCAGCCCTACAAAAAATATTAAATGGGACTCTGAGTGTATAAATGAGAGTATCGAAAATATAATATATATTATAAATAATTTTATATAAATTTTATATAAATATAAAATATAAATATACCTGTAAAAAAGTCAAGGGATCACAAAAGGATATGAAATATGGCACCAGATACCTAAAACGTGTGGGAGAAAGGAATAAAGGAATAAAGTTTGGGTCCAAACTTAAGTGACCATCAACTTAATATAGACTGCTATATGTAGAGGTTATACAAACCTCTAATGGTAACTACAAATTAAAAACCAGTAATAAGCAAAAATAAAGAGAAAGGAATCCAAGTGTATTACTAAAGAAAACAAGAGAAGAAAGGATTAGAGAAAAACTAAACACAACTGTAAAACAAGTAATGAAATGGCAATAAATACATAACTATTAATAATTACTTTGGGGCACCTGGGTGGCTCAGTTGGTTAAGCGACTGCCTTCGGCTCAGGTCATGATCCTGGAGCCCGGGATGGAGTCCCACATCCGGCTGCCCGCTCCGCGGGAAGCCTGCTTCTCCCTCTCTCACTCCCCCTGCTTGTGTTCCCTCTCTGGCTGTGTTTTCTCTCTGTCAAATAAATAAAATCTTTAAAAAAAATTGCTTTGAATGTAAATGGACTGAACAGTCTAATCAAAAGATGTAGGATGACAATTTATTAAAAAAACAAGAACCATTTATCTGCTGCCTACAACAGATTCATTTCAGCCCTAAAGACAGCAACAGATTGAAAGTGAGGGAATGGAGAAACATTTATCTTGCAAATGGATGTCAAAAGAAAGACAGAGTAGCAATACTTACATTGGACAAAATAGACTTTAAAACAAGGACTAATAAGATCAAGAAGAACACTATATAATAATAAAGGGGACAATCTAACAAGAGGACGTGACAATTGTAAATGTTAATGCACCCAACTTGGGAACACCCAAATACATAAAAGAGTTAATAACAAATACAAAGGAACTAAATGATAGTAACACAATAAATAGGGGACTTTAATATCCCACTTAAATCAATGGCCATATCACCCAAACAGAAAATCAAGGGAACAGTTACTTTGAATGGCATACTGGACCAGATTAATTTAACAGATACATTAGGAACATTCAGTCCTAAAGTAGGAGAATATATATTCTTTTCAAGTGCACATGGGAACTTTCTCTACAATAGCTCACATATTGGGCCACCAAACAAGTCTCAACAAATTCAGGAAGATTGAACTCATACCAAGCATCTTTTCTGACGACAATACTCTGAAGCTAGAAATCAAACACCAGAAAAAAATCTGGAAAGAGCAAATACATGGTAATAAAATAACACATTACTAAACAATGAATGGGTCAACCAAGAAATCAAAGTAGAAATAAAAACTTACATGGAAACAAATGAACATGAAAACACAATGATCTAAAATCTTTGGGATGCAGCAAAAGTGGTTCTAAGAGGGAAGTTTATAGCAATACAGACCTGCCTTAAGAAGCAAGACAAATCTCAAACAACTTAATCTCATATTTAATGGAGCTAGAAAAAGAATAAACAAAACCCCAAAGTAGTAGAAGAAAATAATAAAGATTAGAGCAGAAATAATAAACTAAAAAAAAAAACAAAAAACAAAAAAAACCCACAATAGATCAGCAAAACCAGGAACTATTTCTTTGGAAAAAATCAGTAAAATTGATAAACCTCTAGACTCATCAAGAGAAAGAGAAAGGACTCAAAGTCTTTTGCAGCTTCTTCTACTCTCTCAGCATTCATAGAACTGAAGAGCATTAGGACCTTGCTGTGGACTAGACTTTGGCTTAAGGCAGTGTTATGGATGATTAGATCATCTGTCTAAACCACTACAATTTTCTCCACATCGGCAATAAGGCTGTTTCACTTTGCACTTTTAATTTCCTTAAAGAAGTCTTCCTTTTCGTTTACAAGTTGGCTGTTTGGCCCACGGGGCCTAGCTTTTAGCCTGTCTCAGTTTTTTTTAACATTCCATCCTCACTAAGCTTAATCATTTTTAGCTTTGGATCTAAAGTGGGAGATGTGTGAATCTCACTTTCATTTGAATATTTAGAGGCCATTGTTATTAATTGGCCTAATTTTATGCCTCGGAATAGGGATACCCATGGAGAGAGAGGCACATGGGGAATAGCTGGTCAGTGGAGCAGTCAGAACACATGTTCATCTATGAAGTTCAACATCTTATGAGTACGGTTTGTGGCACTCTAAAACAATTGACATAGTAACATCAAAGATCACTGATCATGGATCGCCATAACAAAAATAATGAAAAAGTTTGAAATACTGTGAGCATACCAAAATGTGACACAGAGATATGAAGTGAGCAAAGATGCAGTATCTGTATCTAAAAAAATTAGTTATGCCTGTACATTTTCTGTTTTCCCTATTATTGCAGGCAACATTGTTGGTACCTTTCTACTAATACATAACAAAGTTCCCATTTCAACATTTTCTTCACTTTCTATAAGTGCTCTTTGACCAATCTTCCAAAGCCCTCAGGCTTACATCTCTTTACGGGTACATTTG
Source organism: Spilogale gracilis (assembly GCA_004023965.1). Taxonomy (NCBI): domain Eukaryota; kingdom Metazoa; phylum Chordata; class Mammalia; order Carnivora; family Mephitidae; genus Spilogale; species Spilogale gracilis. The sequence continues at coordinate 57,031 of PITA01013117.1, forward strand.
GCTTCACCTGTCAGGTTCCAAAGCCACTCCCACATTTTAGAGGCTTTTTTTTTTAAAATACCATAGCAGCTTTCTACTTCTAGGTGATAAAATCTGTTCTGACTACTAAGGCTTCATAACAAATTACCCTGCAAATTTTGGCTGAAAATATTGAACACATGAATTTTTCTTACTAATCTTCCTCTCAGGAAGGGTTCGTCAGAGAACTCTTGTATGCTCTACTTATTATAAGTGAGCTCTCAGCCTACTCATCAGATCTTACCTAGGGATGTGAGATGGAATATACCTACATGTGGCTTCTCTCTATGGCTTGGGCTTCCTTACAACATAATGGTGATCCTTAGAATGAACATCTTAAGAGCTATGAGGAAGTCATACTGCCTTTTATGACTTGGATGCTGAAGTCATTCACTGTTACTTGCTGCATTCAGTTTATTGAGGCAGTCACAATGTCCTGATAAGATTCAAGGGAAGGAAAATAGGCTTTTCCTCTTGGTTGGTGGAGAGGCAGGGTTCTGGAAGAGCATGGGACCAGAAATATTTCTGTGTCCAATTTTTGAAAATAGAGTATGCCACGGATTCTTAGAAGATAAATTTTGAAACTTAAAAAAAAAATCTGTAAATATCTTTAATATACCCCCTTAAAGTTAAAAATCCATGTAGTTCAAATTCTAAGTTGAAGTGCTTTTCCACTCAGAATTTTGAAGGTGTTGCCATAGTGTCTGTATGGCTTCTATTATTGCAAACTGTCCAGTGCTGATTTGATTTCTGATCCTTTGTAAATTTTAGAAAAAATTTTTAGTATTCTGAAATTTAATGATGATGTAGCTTCTTGTTGGTCTTTTTACTTCCTTTCCTCAGAATATTTCTTGGCTTTATATCCTAGTCTTCTAAATTTCCAAGAAGTTGCTCTTGCTCAGGAGTCAGGCAGCATCTTGCACACTGCCTGGAAGGAATTCTGTGTAGCTAGATTATTAGATCTGGTTGTTAGGCTGTATCAGCCCCAGCCCTCATCTCTCTTCTCTTGTTCTCTTGTCTTTCTTTGTCCTGGAGGTATAAGGCTCACTAATATTCTTTAAAAACTGTATATCCTGTTTTCTGTCAGCATAATGTTGAATATAAGTTTATTCACCTTATTTGAAAATAAAAGCCAATAAGTTTACTTCCATTTCAGTTAAGTTCTTTGATTAAAGTACAGGCTATTAAAATGCAGGTTTGATGCATTTCTTAGATCATTTAATAGTTTGTATCTGCTACTGAGGTCAAAATAAAACAGATTTGTTCACAATAAAAACTGCAATTCGAGGATAATACAGATATTCTCTCATGTCTCATGTTGGTCATACTGTTTCCCAGTAACTTGTTGTATTTGTGTCACTAACATACCTTTAGAAAAAAGTTTTAACATCTAAAGATGAGCTTTTTTTTAAAAATAAATAAGTTAAATTAGAAAACTTACTTTAACTTTTTCAGTAGGTCATATATTTACTTGAATCAAAATTCAAAAATATAAAGGGATATGGAGTAAAAAGTCTTCCTTCCGCTTTCTTCTCCCTACAACCTAGTTTTTCTTCTTGCTAGTATCCAGAATTTTTTTTGTTTGGGTGAATATGTATAGAATTTCCAGGATGTTTTATGACCTAAAAAGAAATACGTACGTGGACTATTTTATTCCCTCCTTTTTTATGCAAATGGTAGCATATTATTCCCAACCCCCCTTTTTTCTTCAC
>PITA01013118.1:0-27893 GCA_004023965.1 Spilogale gracilis
AAGAACAAATTATGTAAAGTACTGAATGAAATAAAAAAAGAAAACAAAAACAAAACCCAACAATAACTTAAAATTTTATAGATAGTAAAAATAATCTTCAAAATAAATATGAAAGTGAAATAAACATATGTTTAGATAAATGGAAACAGAAAGAATTCATGTTCAGACCTTCACTGTAAGGTACTTTAAAAGTTCTTCAACTGCAGGGGTGCCTGGGTGGCTCAGTTGGTTAAGCGACTGCCTTCGGCTCAGGTCATGATCCTGGAGATCTCGGCTCAGGTCATGATCCTGGAGACCTGGGATCAAGTCCCACATCGGGCTCCCTGCTCAGCAGGAAGTCTGCTTCTCCCTCTCTCACTCCCCCTGCTTGTGTTCCCTCTCTAGCTGTGTTTCTCTCTGTCAAATAAATAAAATATTAAAAAAAAAAAACTTAAAAAAAAAAAAGTTCTTCAACTGCAGAATGGAACTTCTGATATGGAAGAAGGAATGAAAAGCATGAGAAGAGTTAAATATCTAAATAAGTATTTTTTTCTTCTTTTAATCCTTTAAAAAGCAGCTGACTTTTAAAGAAAAAAGTTAGACAATGTATCTTATGATTTTAAAATATTTAAAAGTAAAATACATGAAAATAGCACAAAAAATGAGGGTAAATGAAATTATAGTCATAGAATTTTTACATTTTATGTGATGAGATGCAATATTAACTCTAAGCAGATTGTGAAAAGTTAATCATATAGCAATTCCTAGAACAACTCTGAAAAACTACAAAGAAGTATGGCTAAAAAGCCAATAGAATAAATAAAATAAAATGCTAAACTTATTTGATAAGTTCAAAAGAATTTACCAAATAGGAGAGAAGAAAGGAGAGGAGAGACTGAGAAACAAAAAAGACAGATTAAACAAGTGAAAAATAAATAGCAAGATGGTAAATTAAATCCAAAATCATCAATAATTACATTAGAAGCAAATGGATTACAAACCGCAAGTAAGGGAAGAAATTTCAGACTGGGTACAGAAAACAAGACTCAATTACCTGTTGTCTATAAGAGATACACTGTAAATATAAAGAGTCTGATAAATTAAAAGAAAATAATGTAACAGATAAGCACACAGGCAATAATCATAAGAAATCTTCAGTGGCTATACTGAGAACAGACAGAACAGACTTCTTGTTAAGGAGCATTTCCGGAGACAAAGAGAGAAATATTACAATGATAAAGGAGATCAATTATTCTGGAAGATATAATAATCCTGTAAGTGCTTGTAAAAAACAGAGCAGCAAAATACATTAAGCAGGAAATGACAAGAATAAAAAGAAAAATAGAAAAATAAACAGAGATTTAAAAGTTTTCTTAATCAGAATTTGGTAGAATAACTGAGGAAACAACCAATAAGGAAATACAAATGTTTGTCCAACACTATAGACTGCTTTGATTTAGTTGAAATTTTTAAAACAACATAATCCTGAAACTATAGAATTTACATATTTTGGGTATACATATTATAACGTATATACACATAGTTATATGGACTATTATAAAATAGGTTTCAACACTTTTCATAAGATTGAAGTTTTCACATATGTTTTCTGACAACAAAGGATTATAAGAAAATAATAAAAATAAGTACACAAAAATCTCAAATATTTGGAAATTAAACCACATACTTCTTTTTTCTTTTTTAAGATTTTATTTATTTGACAGATAGAAACACAGCGAGAGAGGAAACACAAGCAGGGGGAGTGAGAGAGGGAGAAGTAGGCTTCCCACCAAGCAGGGAGCCCGATGTGGGACTCGATCCCGGGTCTCTGGGATCATGACCTGAGCCAAAGGCAGTCGCTTAACCAACTGAGCCACCCAGCCCTAAACCACATACTTCTAAATAATTTGTGCATCAAAGTATAACTCATAAGAAAAATTAGAAAATACTTTGTACTGAATGATAATAAAAATGCAACATATCAAAATTCATGTGAAGCTTCTAAAATGTTGCTGAGGAAGATATATTACTTTAAATGCTTATATGAAAAGTAGAATAAATATTTATAATAAGTGACATGAATTTTCATTATAAACCCCCCCAAAAAGGAAAGGAAAGAGAGAAAATTTAACCCAAAACAAGAAGAAGAAACATAGAACAAAAACTAGTCTTTGAAAGGTTAATAAAATTGAGAAAATCTGAACAAGATCAAGAAAAATAGAGAATACTTTAATTACTACTATCAGAAATAGGGGGATATTACTACAGATCCTATAGACATAAATAGGATAATAAAGAATATTATAACAAGTTTTTCCAATAAAATCAACAATTTGGATGGAATGAACAAATTCCTTGAAAACACAGTTTTATAAAACTGACATAAAAAATACAGAAAATAAAAATAACCCCTATCTAGCTTTTTTTAAATGTAAAATTCATGACCATAAAGAAAATTTACAGTCCAGATGGTTTACTACTAATTATATGACATACTTAAGAAATAATACAGTCATTCACAAACTCACGAACTCCTTCAGAAAAGGAAAAAAGGACCATTTTACATTTGGTTTATGAAGCCAGCAAAATTCTGATTTCTAAACTTGACCAAAACATTTTAATTAAAGATTGTGATCCAAAAAAAAAAGATTGTGATCAAATATCCCCCATGAACACAGACACAAAAATCCTTCACAAAATACTAGCAAACTAAACCCATCAATACAGAAAAATTTTAAATTATGACCATGTTGGGTTATACCAGGAAAGCAAGGTTGTTTTAACATTCAAAAAAACCAATCAGTACAATTTAACACATTGACAAAACAAGGGAGAAAATTATATATTATATCAAAAGATGACCTTTTAATTTAAAAATAATTTGGCAAAACTCAACATCCAGGGGCGCCTGGGTGGCTCAGTTGGTTAAGCGACTGCCTTCGGCTCAGGTCATGATCCCGGAGACCTGAGATCAAGTCCCACATCGGGCTCCCTGCTTGGTGGGAAGCCTGCTTCTCCCTCTCTCACTCCCCCTGCTTGTGTTCCCTCTCTGGCTGTGTTTCTCTCTGTCAAATAAGTAAAATCTTTAAAAGAAAAAAAAAAAACTCAACATCCATTTGTGGTTAAAACTCAGAGAAAAGTAGGAATAGAAGGGTACTTAATCTGATAAAAAGTCATCTACAAGAAATTCTACAATTAACATCCTATTTAATTATGAAATATTGAACTCTTTCTCCTTTATGTCAAGGGTAAGAATGTTTCTTTTTAAATTCTTTTATTAGTCTTCTACTAGAGGTTCTAGCCAGTAAAATAAAGCATGAAAAGCAAATTAAAAGCATTAAAATTCAAAAGAGATAAATGTTGTTTACTCATAGAAATTATAATGGTTTACGTGGAGAATCTTAAGGAATCTATCTCCTAGAATTTAGAAGTGAATAAAGTAGGATCACAGGATAGAAAGTCACTATACAGGTATCATTATGAAAATTTTAGATAATGAAATGTTAAAATACCATTACAATAACATTACAAGACACAGAATATTTAGGAACAACAGGAACAAAGGATGTGCCAAAGGTCTACATTAAAAACTCTAAAATATTGCTGAGATTAAAGAAAATATAAATACATGAAGAGATACATAATGTCCACAAATTAGAAAACTTAATACTGTTCAACTGTCAATTCTCCCCAAACTTTCTATAGAGTCAATGTAATCCCATAAAAACTCTAATCAAACATTTTACTGACATTAACAAACTGCTGCTAAAATGTATATGAAAACACAAAGGGCCTAGAATAGTCTAGACAATCTCAAAAGGAAAAACAAATTCGGAGAACTCACATTACTTGGTTTCCAGGCTTTATACAATTTTGCTGGGGTCTTGATTATATAGGTGTATATATTTCTCAAAATATATTGAACTGTACACTTGAGATACAGGCCTGCAACTGTATGTAAATTTCACCACAATGAGAAAAATAATAAATAATTACAATTTCCTGTCAGTAGGCACCATCACAAGGTAAAGGGACTTTCAGGTGAGTATAGAGGAGCTACATAACAAATTCCTTTTCTTTCTGTCTCCTTTAGTAAATGACTCTGATGACTCTTCTATGTCAGCTTGGATAAACTGAAAAAACTATCCAAGAATCTCTTTACATATTTCTAAGATAGCACTGACCAAAACAAGATTTTTCACAGGATTTGGAAGGCGGCAATGAAATAGTAGCTAATAACCAGATGTGGTCACAGACATATGCAGAATTGCCCAATGTGCACCTGGGTGGCTCAGTGGGTTAAAGCCTCTTCCTTGGCTCAGGTCATGATCTCAGAGTCCTGGGATCGAGGCCCGCATCGGGCTCTCTGCTCAGCGGGGAGCCTGCTTGCTCCTCTCTCTTTGCCTGCCTCTCTGCCTACTTGTGATCTCTCTCTCCCTGTCAAATAGAGACTTTGGAAACAGAAACAAACTGAGGGACTTGGAGGGAGGGGGGTGGGGGGATGGGAGAGCCTGGGGGTGGGTACTGGGGACACCTAAAGCGTGGAGCACTGGGTGTGGGGAATGGGGAATGAATCTTGGAACACTGGAAAAAAATTTAAGTAACAATAAAAAAATAAATAAATAAAATAAAATACAAAATGAATAAATAAATAAATAAATAAATAAATAAATAAAATCTTAAAAAAAAAAAGAATTGCCCAATGTGTCTCAACTTGTTCTCATTCTCATCTGCTCTTCATGCAGCCATTTTTCTTAACTACTGACCCTGCTGAGCAACAGCAGATTCAGGCTCACCACCAGAAACCTGCTTGAGGATGCACTGAGATGATAGCGGCATAGAGAAAACATTCGCCATAACCCTTCTCCAAGGTCCCCTTTTAAATTTTCACTTCTGATTGTCTGTGGTCACTGGTTCGTTTTCTGTTCTTCCAATACCCTTTCTGGGCCTTCAGTTTTCCAGTTCCTTCCCAATTATATGAGACATAACTGCCCAAATATATTCCTTACGGAGGAACACTTAATGATATCACAACACTTTCTTCTCTGATGTTGGAGTTGGCTCACTTAAATGAGAGCAAACTGTAATTTGGGCTGAGTGTACCACATGCAGGTGGAGAAAGGGGGTACGATCCTGTGGTAGAACTACCCAAGAGATAGATCCCAAAAAGATGACCTTAAACCTCAAATAATCTTTCACATATTATTGGAGCATCCTAAAATCTTAAGGTGTACCCTTGTATGAAAATATGCTTCTCCATGAGTCCTCTGATACAGATTCCTATTTCAAAACAGAAGGTTCAGAACAACCTGTCTTAGGTCTTTGAGTAAGCTAATATACGTAACTGAAAAGCCAAAATGCTAAGAGATGATAAAACTGTGTGTACATATAGGCATACATTTATATGTATTTCTAAAAATTGAAAAAACTTTGCACATTCTGAGCATGGACCCCCACCTGAGAAAAGGAGGAAATCCGATGTGTAGATGTTATATCTGTGAAATTATTTTGAGATAATTGTAAAGAAAATAATGTTCAATATCTTCCAGACTTTTATACACATTCATACGCTCCTGCGCAAATTGGTCAGTTTGAGAGTATAGATATATCCAAATAGATTCAATAAAAATGCTATTTCCCAAAATATTTTTGGAACTCCTTTCTCAAAATTGCAGAATTGTACACAATGCTCTCTCTCTCTCTCTCTCTGAGAAAGAAAATAAATATATATTATATAAATATATTTTATATGTATTTATATTCATACATATATACATATACATGCATGCATCGCTATATACAATACACACATATACACAAATTTTATACATATATAGAGAGAGACATATAGATGTACATGGCACCCATTTTACCCTATATTCTCTAACACACACATCGAATCCAAGGCAACTGTTTAGAGAAACGACACACATATCAGGCAAACTCTGGTTGGTATAGCATCATCAGAGAGTTAAACAATATGGCCTTTAAGGTCCTCTCCAACACCGAGATTCCCTGTAATATAATTTGTTATGTTTGTTTTAAGAAAAATCACTTTATTACATTATGGTCACACCTCATAAAAAGCAGTATGCAAATGTAAGGAGGATCTTTGTTATGAATAATAATATTATAATTGGCCTTTTGGTAGAATCTCTAATTGCTGAATTAATTTCCATCAGGTCTCACCATGAGGTGACATAGGCCCCTTGTGGGTGCTCTTATAGCACCCTGATTTCTTACTTAGCAGGAGTCATACTCACTTATTTGGTGTCCTAGGTCTTGAGTTCCTTAAGGCCTAAGGCATACCTGTTCATCACTATTAACTGGACAGGTATCAGAGGAAAACAATAAATACTTTTAAATGAACAACAAATATTTGTTAAATGACAAAACCATAGTTTGTGGAATCAATCTAAAAACGTTTCCCTGTCCTCTCATTTCTGTGGAAATAGTTTATGTGTCATTTACTAAAGGCTCCCCATGTGAAAGGCAGGAAGCGATTCTTATGTGGGGGAGAGACCTTGCATATAGAGAGCATACAGCTTAACAGGGAAACCAATAAGCACCTTACATAACCACAGGTAATCCAGACTACAGAAACTATACACACTTCAGAGGAATTTGTTCTAGCTCGGGTGAATGCAGAGGGCAGGGCATCATTGGGCAAGGAAGCATTTCTGCCCCAAACAAAGAGAAAATCTTGAGTAAAGACACAGTGCAGAAATATGAAAACCATAACTAAATGCATATGGTCTGTGGTGGGGAGGGGGGCAGAGAATTAGATGTTGACTTTGGTCATGGGCATAGAGCCATCATTGACCCCAAGGATACCCAAACTCTAATCCCTAGAACCTTAATGTTACTTTATATGGCAAATGGGACTTTGTAGATATGAGGAGATTATGCCAATAGATCTTAAATGTGAAAACAGGTGTCCTTTTAAGAGGAAGTCAGCGGGAGGTTTCTGAGTAACGGAGAAAGCAATGTGACAATAGGACAGAGAAAGAATTGAAGTTACTACCCAGCTGACATCGAAGATGGTAATAGAGGCCAAAGAAGTGGGAAAAGGTGAGAATACAGATTCTTCTCTGAAGCCTTCAGAGGGCACACGGCCCGGACAACACCTTGGTTTGGGTCCAGAGAAATGCATTTCAGATTTCTGACCTCCAAAACTGTAAGAGAACAAATGTGTATTGTTTTAAGCAACCATGTTTGTGGTAATTTGTTATAGCCATCATAGGAAATTAACATAACCAGGTTAAAGCATTTGAATGCTTATTTGTTAAGCAATGAAGAGTCATAAAATTTCAGGTGGAAATAGATTGAGGGAAGGCAAATATAAAGGGTATGATGAGGGAAAAGTGAAGAAAGGCAGCTTGATTTTAGAAATGGATAAAATCTCCCTGGATATTTTGTTAACAAAGCATTTTGGGATCCTCTGGGATGAAAGGTGCTGGAGAAAATGTAATAACGCTAATAAATATTCTATGTTTTCTCTGGAACATGTCCTCGGGTGAACTACAAGGCAGCTCTAAATGTTACGATAAGAGATGTGGGAGACTCAGCAGTTTGGGGTCTTGGGGGTGCCATAGAAACTATGACTATGTTTGTCTCTGTTCCCTGGGGACTGGCATCCTCACATGTCTTCCTCCTCCGCCCGTAATTCACAGGAGCTTGGGGGAGCAGCAGCAAAGGGCAGAGTCAAGAGCCATTCAAGGCAACAATAGCAGGAAAATAGAGCTGTGAATTATTTAGCATTTAACCAAGGCAGTGCAAGACCCATTGCAAATACTGAGGAAGTGATGAGAGGGTTAATCCATATGGATTTGTCACAGGTGGTCAGCCAAAGTTTATTTGGGGACACTAGTCCATGCCAGGACCTAAGACCTGCTAATTCCTCTACCTCACAGGTCAAAAACTGGCAACTGAGACTTTGACCCCCCAAAAGCTGATGTTTTAAACATTCGTCATCTTCTGAGAGTCCTTGAAGACTCAAAAGAGGCCATGACCTTGGAGGAAAAGAGCTCCACATTCCTCTCTCTATCTTGGAGCTGAAGGGAACCTTGGAGACTGTGTCACACAAACCTCTAATTCCATATATGAGAAATTCAAGGGCAGGGAAGTCAAGTGACCCAGTAGAAAAGCCTCCAGTTTCCCAGTCAAGGATCTTGCCAGTGGACCACACCCCTCCAGCCAATTTCTCCTTGGGAGCAGGAGATTCATGTATCACCGAGAGCTGGTGTTTTAGAGAAATATGCATCTGCAGATCTTTGCTCTCTGGAGAAGGAAGGGATTTCTCCACAGGGATCTGGCTTTTCTTTCAACATCTGGGTCCATTTTTGAGCTTAGTCCCCTATAAGCACAATTAATGGAGAAGGAGCACTGAGCATAGAGTCAAACAGACCTGCAATCAATTTCAGGCCTTGCCATTTACTTGCTGTGTGATCACAAGGAAGTCATTTAACCTCTCTGATCCCTGGTTTCCTTAAGTGTAAATATGGGATAATTATTCCTACCTCAGAGTTGCTATGAAGATTCAGTTGAATGATACAATGAATGCAAAGGGGCTTAATAGAATGCTTAGACTATACTAATGTTGGATAAGCACATGCTGGACCTGAATTTAAATGAGTTTAGGAACACAAGTATGAATATGAAGGCTTCCAAAAATACCTTCACTCACAGCCTTGCAAATACCTAAAATTCTACACATAGCAACATACACCTTAAATTCTAGAAGAACTGTCAATCTTTGGGAATTACCATTAAAATAAAGACACCACAGAACCTCAAGCCAATATTACTTAACACCTCAGCAGGAATTAATTGCTGGGGGAAACAACTGAGGACCTTCAGATATAAGAGAAAAGAGGTATAGGGAAGGAAAACAGAGAAATGATTTGTGCTGAAAGGAACCAAACATTTATCAAATCCTGAATTTTCTTTGGACCAAACGGACACAGTAGCTGGAAATCCAATGAATTTTTGAAATTCTAAAATAATCCCCAAAACAATGTTTATTCTCTTGTTTCCATGTTTTGCAACAGTGACATTGTTGACACGGAGAAAGGACAAGGTCCATCAAGCTCTCCTAGATGTCCCATTGTTTTGGACCCTATGTTCTGAAAGCAGGGAATCTGCACCTATCCACTTTATTCATTTCTTCATTGACACATCTGGTTTTTTGATTTGGCACACACTTATTGAACCTTTGGAAACATAAAGAGTAATAAAGCAACAACCTTCTCTTGAAGAGTTGACCTTCAATTCAGATACAGATTTGAAGCAAGTAATTATAATACAATGTGACACGGGCTTTATGGAAGCAGGGACATTAAGGGAAAACAGATAAGGAAAGGATTTTTTCTGGCTTGGGGGTTTGGAGATAGGGGGAGATCAAAAGGTTTCAAAAAAGGAGACCTCTGAGTGTTGATATGAGCCAAACAATGTGCAGTTGGGAAGAAAATTCTGAGATAAGACAGTATTAACCAAAAATTGAGATGTATGAGGGCCAAGCATATTTGGTGGTTCTCTCACTTCAAGAGTCATCCCACTTGCGAAGCTGCTGTCTCTCAGCTCAGAAGCACCATTCTTCCTTGGTCATATGGTGTTGAGGCTGCGGGTCTGCAGATTACCTGGCTCCTCTGGCAGGTGGCTCCCCATTAGGTCCCATAAACAGGAGCCAGTAGCGCGAGGCTAAAAGGCAGAAGGAAGGATGGGGACTAGCTCTTCCTGTTGGCTTGGTCTTCCTGTCACTGCTGCCCCATTAAAGGCTCTTTATCCCGACAGCAATAATGGGTTCCAATCTCCAGGGTCCTTTGACTCCCAGACTTGTTGTGCCCCATGGAAATATAAGCACCAGCTTATATCATATTATATTATATTATATTATATTATATTATATTATATATTATATTCTTAAATCAGAAATTTAAGCTCAGGATGAGAGAATGAGGCCCATTCTCTGAACTCACAGAGTAGAGTTGAAGCTGAGTGACTCCTCTTCAAAGATATGAGGACTTCCTTCAAGGGACCCCTCTTCTGAGCTCCTAAGGTACTGGCAGCATTGGGGCATCTCTACCTCCTCAGAAATCTGAGCCTAATCTCCACAGAGGTCCTTCTCAGAGCCTCTAGGTTCTGATCATCCCAATGCCTTCCCTTTGACCCCCCAGCCTTAGGACTAGTGACTGCTTCCTGTAGTTACAACCTTTTCATACCCCAGTGTCCCCTTTTTGTTTCTGTTGGGCCTCGAACACCTGTCTAATTAATTCCCATTCTAAATTTCCTCTGTCTAGATAGCTAGAGAGGTTTCTGTTTTCCTGCCTGGATGCTGCCCCATATTCCGTACATGAATTACAAGATAAGGCTGGATAAATAGTCTGGGAACTGGATTGTGGAGGGCTTTATATCCCATCAACAGTGCTGGACTCCAGTTTATAAATAAGGAATGAGGAGCCCCTGCGAGTTTCTAGAAAGGAGATGCTATTATAAAAGTGATGAAGGCTATTTTGGCCATGGGTCCCAGGACTAGAGAAAGGGTGACTGAGGGAGGCAGGTGTGTTAGGGAGGACATTTCAACAATGCAGGCATGAGATGTTAAGAACCTGGTCATGGCAGAAGAGATGATGAGAACAAAACATTTGAAAAACCATTTTGAGGCATTCTGTTGGTGGTAATACAAATGCCTTTAATGGGAGCAGGCTTATGATTCTATATCTCATCAGATATGATTCTCACCCTTTCTCTGGAAGTTCAAGAAACAGGTCCTAGGGACAGTGGGACACGGAGGTTAGGTACTCAGTTGAAATTCTGCTTCCACCACAATCTAGGGAGAATATAGCATAAAATACTTACTACATCATGTCTCAGTTCTCTTACCTTCAAAATGGAGCAAATTATACCTATATCAAATGGTTTTTTAAGTACCATGTTTCCCAAACTGCCTGATGGTTAGAATTATCTAGAGAGCCTTTGAAAAATGTCAATTATCAGCCTTGCCCTAGACATACTGAATTAAAATTACTCAAATATGAGTCCTGAAAATCTGATTTTTTTTCAGCCTCCCAGGTGATTTTAGCAGAAAGCTGTGTTGGGAATGACTGAGAATTTATTACGAATAACACATGTGATTGTGTCTAGCTCACATTCTGCAATAGTCTCTACTGCCAATGCCCCATCCATTTTTGCTCTTGGCCCTTAGACTCTGATACATGCAGGTAGCCTCCTTGTGCACACACCTCTACCTGAGAGGCTTTTTCAGCTGCAGAAGCATGCTTGGTCTTTAGGGAAGACAACCCAGAGTCATGTTCTACACACTGGAAATGAGTCCTAGCTGCTCACAGAAGAAATCTGCTCACTACCACACACTGTGAAGGTTACCTTCCCTCCTTCCCTGTCTCACTCAGACACTCTTTTGCCAATACATCCTGACATCACATCTCAAACAAATTATTTATACTCAAATCTTCTTCTCAAGGTCAACTTCTGAATGAACCAAACCTAAGATATGACCTTAGTCACTGTTAGGGAGTCTTCCCTCTTCATCTACAATCTCAGATTCAGCAGATAGGACTGACTACCCATCCTACCTATCCCACCCTGGTAAGGTGCTTTAGAGAGGACAACATACCCTTATAGACATTTTTCATCTTTTCTGATCATTACAACAAACTTGGGCTTTTAGCAGTACTCATATCCCTCTCCTGTGAGGGAACTAAGACACCAGTTATTAAGTTCTTTACGTAAGACCACATAGAAAATAATAATACCAAGGCTTAAAATTTAGTTTTTCCATCATAGCCACATTTTTTAGAGTCTGAAGAAATGCCTATGTCCTTCCCTAATTCCATCCCCCCAAATGTAGATGCCAACCTGCTCACAAATTTTCACATATTCCAAGATATTCGTGGACTTCATGCATGCCTGTGGATTCCCATGGGAGCCAGGTGGCCAGTCCATAGACCCAGGGCAACAATCCTAGCATTTCTGGCATTCTCTAAGTTTCTTCTCACCAGGATCACTTTTCCCTCAAGATTTCACTCAGGGCCACATAGCCCACCACATGCTTCTTCTTGATGGTTTGAGTTAGAACTTGGGGGCCAGAAGTGCTTATCAAAACCCAGTCAAGGGGCACCGGGGTGGCTCGGTTGGTTAAGCGACCGCCTTCAGCTCAGGTCATGATCCTGGAGACCCGGGATTGAGTCCCACATCAGGCTCCCTGCTCGGCGGGAAGCCTGCTTCTCCCTCTCTCACTGCCCCTGCTTGTGTTCCCTCTCTGCCTGTGTTTCTCTCTGTCAAATAAATAAAATCTTAAAAAAAAAAAACAAAAACCCAGTCAACACTGTATATCTAAGAGGAGAGAAGAGAGAGGCCCTTCATACCTGAGAACATTCAGTGACAGAACTGGCAGCCAACAATCAAAACACAAGAACTATAACAACAACAACCACAAAAACAAATCTATGAATACATTCACTTTTAGAATTCAGTCTACAACAAGAACAGATAGTTAATCAATGGATGTGCTTCCATGTGAAGAGTTAGAAGAGTTTCATTCCAGGAAGAATACTCCCCTTTATTCATCAGGGAAGATTTTCTAAGGGTGCCAGCTCATGTGACATTTGAAACATGAAGTTCTTAGCCAATGCTCTGCCAGTAGCCATTCTTCAAGAGGCAAGATCACAAATTCAGCTTGTTGGATTCACTGGCATAGGCAAGTCACCTAAACTCTCTGTGGTTCACTTTTTTCATCATATAATGAAGATGATAATGGTACCTACTACATCATGTTATTGTGGAGAACAATAGGAGTTAATACCTACATAGCACTAGGAACAGTGTCACACTCAGCAAGAACTCAGTAATTATCAGTTATTTGCCTTAGAAATGTTCCCCATGGAAAATAGATCTTGGGTAAAAACTCATGTAATAACCTTTAATAGGGAGTGCAGATAATTAAAACTCAAGGACACAAAATGAGGGGGAAAGGAAGAGCAAGAGGGAAGCAAGGTCCAAGGTCCTATGTTAACAAGATGACTGCAGCTCCACAAGAGAACATCACTGGCTTTTCATCCTAATGCTCATCTCCAGAGTAGCCACACAGAACCACCACATTTAAGAATAAGGTATAGGAAGAAAAATACTAGACATTTTCTCTCCTATCCCCTTTTGTATCTCCCATCTTTTACTAGTCCTAGTTCTGTGTTATGTGACCAGGCCTGTCTCCATCACTTTTAGATAAGCCAGCGCCTCTGTGTGTCTGATCAATTCAGACCCAGGCCCAGGACAGTGGTGAAGGCCTTGGGGACAGGGCAGCCGAGGTGGCACAATGGATCTAGGGCCTCACATTAACTGGGTCCACGGTAGTTACTGTGGTTCTCTCAAAACTGTCATTTTCTAACATGCACGTTCATCCTTTTCTGCCAACCGAGTTGTGAGTTCCTATCCACCTGGTCCTGAACAGAAGTTTCTCTCCTGTTTTCTACTCTAATCACAGAAACACTAGATTAAAGCTTCCTTCACTGAATTGAATTTCAATTCTATGAAAGAACCACAGTGAATCTACGGGAAGAAATGGATTTGTGGCCAAGAATCAGATGTGTGGTTAAGATTAATGGGGGGGTTTTCATTTTGAAACAAAAGATAGAACATTTTCCACTCAGGCTTTCCAGACACTGTGTCTCAGAACTGAATTGGACCTGGAGAAGAGGCCTACCAAGAATAATTCAGGCTATCTTCAGCTCCAGAATCTCAATACTGACCAGTAGAAGCTAAATATAAGACTGTGGAAGGCTTTGAACCGGAAGCAGAAAGGCTCATGCTAATGCACAAATGCCACGGGATCTCTGGGAGCAGACTGTGAGATGGAGTTTGAGAGCGAGGCATCCACTAGGGATCAGTAACCGAAAGAAAGGTGAGGAAGCAGGATGGGCAGAGCACAAAGAAGAACAGTCATACAGATCCAACAAGCTCAGCCAACCCAATACAACTGGGAACTCGGAGCAAGTAGGGCCAGTCTCAGTTACCTTGTATTGGGTCCAAGGTCAGGCCTTTATACCCCACCTGGCTCAGGCACTATACACGTATTGCCTAAGAAAGATGAAACCTCAGGTGAAGCCATCCCTTCAGCTGAGCTACACCCTGCGAAGCTGAGGGCCAGAAAATGCCTGTCTCACATTTGGGCAACAAGTTTCCCTAAAGGGAATCTGGATGACTCATCTCCCCATGCTGGCCACAATGGTTTCTCTAGCTGCATGACTCTAATCCAAGAGGATCCTGAACCTCTGGTCATCATTCTCAGGGCTGGGTTGCTAGACCTGTCACTTACAGTCACAATTAGATAAGACAGTCCCAAGAATTGTCTCCTATATTGTTCTCTGGTCCCCTTGTGTCCCACAGCTCCCCTCAATCATGATAATTGGGATCAGTTATATTGGTGACTCCTCTTCTTATCTATTAACCAAGGAATACAAATGCCCAAATTGCCAAGGGCAAACCATAGCAAACAGTTCAGTGGAAATCTTGCTCAGCTCCTGGTCAAAGTATATCCTTAGAGGAGCCAGGACCTATAACCCTATAGAGCCTAGAGTTGCACAAGTTTCTCAGTGGGTATTAGGGGTGTCCTGTGTGTCTTGCTTCCACCCTTTGCTTCCTAGGCTTATGTGTTTGTTTTGTTTTGTTTTCCTGTTGAGGACACAGTGCCATGTAAAAATTTTTGATTCAGTGAGTATAATGGCACCCCATCCTTCCATAATGTTGCCTCCAAACTAATGCTTCATCTATGCTTTTAGCAAACCTTTCCAATCAATGTTCTATCAGTGTAACAGAATCTGGGTACTGTGGAATGCGGTATGTCTAATGGATCCCATGGTCATGGGACCACCCCATACAGTTTTTGTTTTTGTTTTCCCTGTAAACTGGGTTCCTTGCTCTGACACAATGAAATGTGATTTCAGAGTTAATGGATCAAACTTTTCATATGCTCCCTGCTGACAGTGCTTGCTGAGACAAGTGGACCAGAAAGGTAAACCCATGCCTAAAATCTGTGTGTTTTCCTATGAAATTGAAACCCAAGCTTTTTCAGGATGGAAAAATAGCGGCAGTGGGCTAAATATTTTATAACCCCCATTTTTTATGTTGAAACCCTAACATCCCATGGGATGCTTTAGGAAGTGGGACATTTGGGAGATCCTTAGAACATAAGACTGGAGCACTCATGAATGGAAGTAGTGCAATTGTAAGAGACACTCCAGAGAGCTCCTTTCCCATTTCAGCTATGTGAGGACACAGCAAGAAAATAGGCATCTATTGAACCAGGGAAAACATTCTCACCAGAAACTAAGTCTGTTGGTCTTTTGATCTTGGACTTTACAGCCTCCAGAACTGTGAGAAGCAAATATCTGTTGTCTATAAGCCAATCTATCATATTTTTGTTAGAGTAGCCAGAAGAACTAAGATGGTGGCCAACTTACCCTCAAATGTCCAGTTGGTCTCTTTAAGGAACTATGCCATTTTGGAATCTCAGCATTATTCTCTGTTACTGGCAGGTTTAACAGTGGCAGAAATCAGTGTTGGTAAGTGGGTGTCCACGTTGTTGGGCCCATACATGGGTCTCCATCCTTGCCACCATGACCCCTTCATCCATACACATGGCTAATGTTAACTTGTCATGTTGTCTTGGGGGTTGTTATGTGCTTCTTCCCTGGGGATTCATCACTGGTGGGCATTACATGTGAGACAAAGATCCTCACACATGGTACTAACTTCCATATTCCCATCCACATGCTCTTGCCCTCATCTTCCCACTTTCCAATCTTCCTATCTTTGTCACTCCAGGTCAACCAGGATCCTAAGTATCAATAACCGGGGCCCTTCCCATGATGTCACAGACCTGCCTTAGTTGGATTGTTAACTCAGTAATTAGAGTTCAGCAGCTGTCCCTCAGATTCCTGGGCTTAGTCCTCAGCTTTTTCAGCCCACCTGCTTGAGAATTTTTGTATGCAACTACAGACGCCCTCTGGCTTTCACACCTGGCTCTCAATTGCCTGTTGCTTTCAGCTGTTTATTTTCATTCTGTGAAGCGTCAATAACCCTTAGCAATAGCCATCCAATCCTGTTATCCTTAGAGCTAGTATTTTCTCCACACCTTTCAAACACCTGAAATATTGTTCCCATTAGTGTGTTCCCTTCTGCCACTACATTACTAGTGAATGGTAACCATTGGACCCCTACTTTGTCCCCAAGGTTGTCTTCAGCCCACCTGCCTCCAGTGGAGGAGTTCTCTTGCCAGCCAGGAGTGAGTGAGCCAGCTCCAAATCTCAGCACAAACTACATCTTAGTGCCATCCTGGGTTAGTACCATCCTAGGCTGGATTCTCTCAAACAGACCCTGAAATGGAATTTGAGATATATCAGTCAGAGTCAACATCTATAAAAATAAAGAAAATACAGAGTTGGCAAGAGGGAAGTCCAACTGGGATGCAGATCCTTCAAAGCCTCAGCAAGCCCACAGGTTGCTTTGGATTCACATCTGTCCCTCAGTTTTGTCTTCAACAGGCTGGGCTACCTGGGCCTCTATACCTCTACCAGACTCTGTCACCAGCTGTGGGTTTCCCTGGGAAGGACATGACTGTGATGAGACAGCAACCCCCTTGCAGATGGAGACAGAGCCTAAAGGGGTGGAAAGCAAGGCTGGTGGCCAAAGGCATGTCCCTGAGCTGGGCTGCATGTTGTAGGGTCTGAGCAGTGCCTTTCCACGTCTCCATGCTCACCACACTCAAGAAGGACTGCACCCACATTCTGGCCTTAACTTTGACCATTTCAGAGCAAAACCATACTTCCAGTAGTATCTCTGTTCCTCTCTGCCCCTCTTTGTCACTGATGAGAACTTACAGTGAGGGTGATGTGCTAAGGTCTGTCTGGAATCCAGAGCTCTTTATTACTAGTCCCTGATTAGCAGTCCTTGCTTATTCAGGTCTTTATCAAATGTTCTTCTCACCCTCAGGGCATGTGTTTGTTGTAGATGATGTCTGTATACTTTATGAATATTTCACTTTGTAGAGAGCATCCCCCAGGCTGCAAGCAAAATGCCATGTGCCCTGCGGGTCTTCATTTAGATAATAATTAACTAAAAGGGAAAGAATGAGGACCTGCTGTGTATCCCAGAATTCCTCAAGTTCTCTCTGTGTGTCTGTGTGTTGGTCTGTCTCTGTCTCTCTCTCTGTCTTTTGCACACACACACACAGGTGCAAACGCCAGCTGGCATATGACCAGCATCACCACATTACAGTGCAAATGCTAGTTGTGCTTTCTGTTTGTTCACTAAGTACACACAGACCTGCTCATAGGTGCTGGCTCGGCACTGGTGATCCTGGGGGGTTGAATGGCTCAGTCCAGGGCCTCCGGAGCTTGCAGTCTCAAAGGCAAGACAAGGAGAGGCAGCTGCAATGACCTGTGATCAGGGCTTTGATGGAATTGTGCCCGGAACTGTGGTGACACCTGTACCCGGGACCGGGCAGGTCTTAAACAGAAGGATGAAGAATATGGGCTGTATGCAGACAAGGAGCAGAAATGTCTCTGCAGGACAGGAGGATACGGCAGCATGGCTTGAAGGTGCTGCAGCAACTGGGGGAGGTTGGAGCATTCATTGTGGGAGGAGGCCCAAGAGATGAAGCTCCCGAGGAGGGAGGGCTGAGTGTGCTCCAAGAAAGGGCCAATAAGACTGGCTTGCAGTTTGTGGGGGCTTTTGAGGAACCTGACCACGTGGTACATTAGGAAGACCAGCCAGGCTAGTCGTGGATTGGGTGGGATGAACAGGGAATCTCAGGACTACACTGAGGACTCCCTCACATCTTGCTCTCGGCAAGGATAGCAGCAGGGGGAGCAGAGAAGTCAGGATAGCTAGAAATACACGAGGAAGTAAAATTAATCAGGTTTGATAATAGAAACTGGGAGTGTGGGAGAGAGAGGTCAAGATGAGGCATAAAGGGAGAACAGGGTTGGCCCAAGCTTTGGGATCCTGTTTTGCCCACATCGAGCTGGAGCTGGCTGCGTATGATTAGGGGGAGGAGCCCAGTAAAAAAACTGCATTTATGGGGGTGAAGCTTGCGTGTAGTTGCTATGCTAGAAATACAAACTTGGGAGTCAGCAGTTATGTGAACATGATATTCGATTCACTTCCGAGAGCCCAGCCACACCTGTCCTTATCCCTTCTGTTCTTGGGCAGAGGGGTGGCAAGGAGCAGGTGGGCACACTGGAAACTAGGTACAAGAAGCTGCCTAGACTTTGAAACTGGAAGGAGAAGTCCAGATATTGCAGAAGAAAGTAAAGCCTACCATTCAGAACAGTTTGCAAATCGAATCCCTCCCTTGGCCCTTCAGGAGAGAGGAAACAGAGAACAAAGAATGGCAAACAGAGGGTTTTTAAATAAATCATAATTAGTAACACACACATGGGCTCAGTGTAGGCGAGCAATTAGACAGCTAATTATGTTGAAACTACGTGTTCATGAAGCCAGAGAGCCTCGCCCCAAAATGAGGAGCTTCCAACTATTGTAGGGAAGCCTGGTGGTGCTGAGGCCGCCAGTGGGACTGGTCCAGGCCGCCAATAAATAGGTGGCGAAGCTAATGCCCATGTGTGTTTAAGGATACTATGTCTGAATCCACATACTGCCAATTTTTGAGCACCTGCAATAGCAGCTGGGCTTCTGACCTCACTGGAAGAGTAATGGATTCTCTTAACCAAGTACCACCCTTAAAAAATGCTGCCCTCCTGCTAAAGGGTTCGCAGGTTACCCCAGGGCCCTTGGGGTTGGGTTTGTGCATAGCAAGGGCTCCATCTAGTGGCCAATTGTGGAATCATGTGCAGTATCCACTGCCCTTGAAGCTCTTGAGGGTTGGTGGGGTTTTTTTCTTTTTTAAAAGATTTTATTTATTTGACGGAGAGAGACACAGTGAGAGAGGGAATATAAGCAGGGGGAGTGAGAGAAGGAGAAGCAGGCTTCCCACCAAGGGACTCGATCTTGGAACTCCAGGATCATGACCTGAGCCAAAGGCAGACGCTTAACCACTGAGCCACCCAGGCGCCCCTGCTCTTGAGGGTTCTACCCCAGTAGTGCACACAGGAGCCTTCTGAGGTGATGAGGTCTGCATTTAGAGGCCTGACTGATCAACCTCTGCTACTGTTAGAAAAAACTTTCATTAACAGTGTAAATATAGAAATAGACCAAGCATAGAGACACATTGTGAGTTTTTCTCCTTATTTCGCTTTTTCCATTTGTTTTGCACAATTCTTCTTGCCTTCAAAAGCCTCAGGTTCTGTGTAGGTTTTTCCATTTACCTGTGTTTTCCTCTCCTTTTTTTAAATTCCCTTTCTATTACAAACATAAGGGACAAAGTCTTCATCAGAAACAAAAGACTTTGCTAAAAAAAAAAAAAAAAAAAAAAAAAATCAGTGATCAGGAAGCCCTTGAAGGGGTGAGGATAGATTCTTTCAAGAAGCTTCCCCTGCCTCAGCCTCTCACTTCGCTCACCTTGGTTTTCTGTCCCTGCAACCCCTGCATCTACACACAAGCTACTCCTGGCCAAGGATACATGTGAAGGAAGAGACAGAGGCCAGGGAAAGGATGATGTGGTCAGTGCTGGGGAGAGGGGGAGGAAACGAGGGGAGCAAATGTTTTTACTGTCTATGGAGAAAGGAATTTGGGCTCCCCTGCTGAGGAGAAAGAACCACCTTCCAAAGAAATTGAGGAATTTAATTAGGATAGCAATTAGGAATGCTGTGGGGTCTTGAGATGGGGACTGCGGGCAGATCTGGGGGCCAACAGGCACTCAGCAAAGACACGAGGCTTGAAAAGATCTCACCTTGGGAGAACCAATAGCAATTTCCAGTGCATTTCGTCTATAACACGCTAATACACAGAGCAAGTAGGCTGTCGGCTCTGCTGAAGGTGATTCAAGGATAAAGAAGGGAAAAAGAATTAGACCCTCCACTGTACCAGCCACCATGAAATCAGAGGTAAAAATGCAAAAAGGAGAGGAAGAACTGAGATGAATCCGTTTCCCTGGCATGCACATTGGCTCCCTGTCATGTCTGCCCCTGACACAGACCACATCCCTCAAGAATAGAGCTACACTCAGAATTCAAATGCGCTGTCTATCCCGCACGTATATGCAGAAACAAGGTTGTTGCCAACATTCCTAATGGAAAAATGGTAGTCTGAATACAAAGGGAAAGCAGACTGTTTCACTCTATGAAATCGTCTATATGAAATCAGAAATAAAACTGCAAGAGAAGCAAGAAAAGCTGAGCAGAAACTCTTCTCTGGGAATAAAAATGAGTTGAACTGAGCAAAATCATAAATGCAAACCATCCACATCACCTTTGCCACAGGGGACGATGCCCCAGAATAGAATTTAATGCCAAATTAAATGTTCCATTCACCCTTTCCAGCAACAGAGTTGTAAAAGGGGAAAACAAATCAAGGTTGCCGCTGCTGTTGCTGAAGGATATTGGCTGAAAATGGCACAGAAATAAGTGTACAGGAATCGGTTAATCTGGGTGTGGGATGCCTTGGGCCCAGAAAGGTCAGGAATAAGGGGCAGTCATCACAAGGGGCATACCTTGGAGGTGAGGACATCAGTCACACTGATTTTCCTCTGGCACCTCAAATGGCATTTTCCTTTTCTTTGCTGAGGTTTGGAATTTCCCAGACTTTACCCAAGACTATTGATTATGATTGGACCACCCAGATAGGAGGAAATGGGGGAGGGAGCGTTTCCATAGAAAAGACTGGGTATGGGGTAAACAATGATGCACCCCTACTTGCTTTAGCAACAATGTCACCACAATAGTAAGGAAAAATATGAAGAGCAAAAACCACTCTGGGCTCCAGGCTGGAATCAAAAGGTCTGGATTCAAGTGTGGCACTGACCTTCACCAGCTCTACAACCCAGGGCAAATCATTTCCATGAGCACTCTGGATCTCAGCGGTTTTTGTTTGTGCAGGATTAGATTTGGACAAGGTGTTCTTGAAAATCCCTTTCTGGAGTGTAATTTGATGTAGGAACCCTTGCAGAGCTGTAGAAGAAGGAATAAGTCTGAATGAGATGCCAGTGGCATGTCTATGGAGACATCAGTAATCACTTTCATGTCTATGGGACTTTTTTCTAGTTCCATTGTTAGGAAATGTCCTCTTTTTCTTTAGAAAACAAATGAACAAGCAAACATTTTACCTCTAGTCAAAAGTGCATACAGCTGCCTCATTTTGTAACAGCATTCCTAGAAATCTCATACTAAAGTGGATTGTTACCAACAAAACACCATTTTTCCCCATAGGAAGATTGCTGTGATTGGGAATTGTGTTTCACATTAAGAATTTGGCATCAAGTAAATCAGAGACATCACTAACAATATGATGTAAGGGGAGAAATACAACAATAAACTTCTATAATCATTTAAAATGTAAAATCGTGCTCCAACTCACATAAAATGGGCATAAGTGTATTGTACATGTTGATTATACAAGAGACCCCAGTGTGCTATAAAGTGTACATAGAATACATAAAACTCTAACGTTAGCATACCATAAATTCAACCTAAAACCAGGATACCGACTATAATAAATTTAATTAAACATTAAATGACCAATAATTTGGTTTTCCTTCTCAGAATTTAGAAGGGCTTGTTGAGGCTGATTTGGTTAACTTGTATCTCTTAAAAACAACAACAAAAGTAGCTTAAGTTGATCTGTTCTTTTTCCTTTTGATAATTTTGTGTCTACGTGTTAAAAAGGAGACAGCATGGGATGCCTGGGTGGCTCATTTGGTTAAGCGTCTGCCTTCAGTTCAGGTCATAATGCCAAGGTCCTGGGATTGAGTCCTGCAATGGGCTCCTTGCTCAGCAGGGAACATGCTTCTCCCTCTGTTTGCTGCTCCCCCAGCTTGTGCTTTCCCTGTCCCTCTCATTCTGACAGATAAATAAGTAAATTATTCTTTTTTAATGGAGACAGCGCAAAATAGAGCCACTTATCCTAAACCCCACCAAGACCGAACACCTGACCTCAGGGCAGGTTCAGCATCTCCCAGAAATGTGATCTCTAACCAGCCAACCTGGAATTTCCTGGTCAGCACTAGGAGGTAGTCTACTGATAAACCACATCCATTCCCTGTAGGAGGGCAACCTTGCCTGAAACAATGCATCCTCTGCTAATAATTTCCCTTTTTCCTCTCCCTCTCTGCCTTGAAACCCTTCCCTTTTCTGCAACTCCACTGAGCTCCTTCCTATTTGCTAGATGGAATGCTGCCCAACTCATGAATCATTGAATAAAGCCAATTTGATCTTTAAATTTACTCAGTTGAATTTTTGTTATTGAACATTTGTAACAAACAGGGGAATTTGGACAGTTTCATTAACTATGGAGTCATATCAAAGGCAGTAGATTCCAATACACATTTGTTTTTTGAAGATAATGAGGATGGCATTTCCCTCCCCAAATAAACATCAGTTAGGTTTTCCAACATTGCTCCCTTTCACCTCTTCTCGTCTCCTCCCTTGTTCAGAAGTTGTACTCTGTATTGGACCAAATAAAGGCCAGCCAATATGAGAATAGTAAGTGTTACTTAAATCACTCCACATGACATTTTGCTGACAGCTATTAGAGACCTTCACAACTTAACCAAAAAAAAAAAAAAAAAGAAAAAAAAAAAAGCAGAACAATTACAAGTTATTTGAATGGCCTTCAAAAAGATGTTAAATCATTTCTCTTGGACATAAGATAGTTATAGCAACTGTCCACAGTTTTTTGTGTACAACAAAATATTCTCTTACATTTTCATACATTTCACAGTTTAAAACTATTATGTAATTTGATGATCGTAAATATCCAATTAGGAAAATATGTTAGGCACAATGATTTCCTACTTTATGATTGAAGAAATAAAAGTTTAGATAGCTTAAGGGACTGATTTGCAGTTACAAAGCCAGAGAAAGGCATTAAGAACTGAGGCATTATTATAAAATTATGGAGAAGCATGTCCACAAGTATTTCATGAATATGAGTCTATGAATCCTAAAATAATAATAATGATAATAATAATAATAATGGAAAATGACTTAGGGGTACCACTCCATACAGCAGTCCCCCTCATAATATTCAGCTCATTTAAAATCAACCCATGGGCTATAGCGGTCCACTTTCTACAGAGACACTCAAGCAGGGTTAATTATCCCACAAGGCATAACACTCCATTTTTTGACAAACTGTTTTAATTATTAGGAAAGTCCCCCTTCATTTATCTTAATTCTGCTTTCTAGAATATCAAAGAATATGTCCAATCATTCTTCCACACAATATTTCAAATATTTGAAGATAGTTGTCATGTTTCCCACTCAGAAGTCACAGCTTCTAGACTCTCTGTCCTCCTGGTGGCCATTCTTTGATTTATCTATGCCACTCTTAAAAGCAGGTTCCCAGAGAAAGTCATAAAACTCTAAGACTACTCTGAACAGTGTATACTGGCCTGTAATTTCTATCAATATAGCTCTTTGTGTTCTGGGTTGAAATCTCTATTAAATATAGTGAAAGATAACAGAAATTTTTGGCAGACACATCATGGGGTTGGCTCTTATTAAGCTTACATCTAACTAAAATCTCTATGTTTTCTTTTCTCATATAATCTGCTGTTGAGCCAATACTCTCCTATCATAATCACATTAGGTCATGACATTAGCAAATATGGGAGGCTTATCTTTATGTATTCAGTGTTTCTCAACAGGAGTTCCAATGAAATTATGGACAGGATAATTCTTTGCTGTATGGGACTGTTCCATATATCACAGGATGAAATTAAGTATTAGTGACAACATTTGATTGTCCTTGTGACAATTAAAAATAACCCTGTATACCTCCAAAACACCCCTAGGAAAAAGATATCCTTGCAGTTGAGAATCCTTATCAAATTTTCAATTGAAATGTTACCATATGAAGAACAGAACCCTCTGTCATGCCAGTATAGACTTCCTTCAAGGTTGACATGTATTTTATTGTGACCATTGTAATTGTATAGATACGATTTTTATCCAGCTACGCATTGACCTAAATGTATAATGGTAAACCCTCATTTCTTCTTATTATTAATAAAAACCAGGTGAAAACATTTGAAAATTATACGTTCAGAATAATAGCAGAGAAACTTAGCATAGGTAAAATGTGACAATAGTTGATTATGGTTTGGGGAGCTAATTTCCAAAGTTGGCCTCAATGAGCCATGCCATCTGTTATTCATGACCTCCTAGTCTCCTCTCCTTGGAGATGGGCTGGCTTTGGGACTTCCCTGAACCAATAAAATACAATGTAAATAAAATTCTCCCAAGACTAGGTCAGAAGATGACTTGAAGCTTCTGCCTTGTTTTCTCAGAGACCCCAAAGACTTTCAAAGACCCCCATAGCTGCCCTACAAGAGTTCTGACTATCCCAAGCTGCTAGTGAGCCCAAACTTCCAGCTGAGCCCAATCTTTTAGCTATGGCTAAGAAGGTGCCAGTCATGGGAGAGAATCTATCTTTAACATTCCAGACAAGCTCATACTCTAGCTGAATACCACTAAGTTACTTCATTCAATGCCACATGGAACAGAATTGCCAAGGAGATTATTCCCATATTCCTGACCCATAAAATTGTGATATATAATAAAACTTGACAAAAGCCCTTATATTCCTTCCTCCCTAAAATTAATATTCTGCCGCAAACTATGCATTCATTTCTTTAGTTATCCACCACACATTTGCTGAACTTCTATTATATTTCAGCATTTTGAGGGACATTGGGAATAAAATGGGTGATAAAATATCCACCGTCTCTGAACTTAGGAACATCACAGGTGAATGTAGGAGAGTCATAAGCTAATAATTATGATAGATTTTAAAGTTGTATGATAGGGGTGGATGTGGGGTAGTGAAAACAAAGAGAAAGACACACAGCGGGAGTAAAGGGATGTCACTAGAGGCCCTTTGGTAGTAGGGAGCCATAAAAGGCAAGACACAGTCATCCAGGCAAAATAAGAGAGTTAAGATGATTTTTTAGGCAGAGTGGATTGCATGTAACAGCAAAGAGTCTTGAACAACACAACGTATTGGAAATTTACTGTGACTAAAGATCACAATGCAAGGAAATAGTTAATAGTGATGATGAAGACTGACACAGTCTAGTAAGAAAAGAAGCTGGAGAGATAAGCAAAAGCAAGATTTTTGAAAGTTGCTAGATGCCATAAATGGTAGTCAACTTCCAAGATGGCCCCACAATGAACCTACGTTCTAGTATCTGAACATTTGTGTAGTCTCTTCCTTCATTCTACTAAGGTTGGTATGTCTGATGCATCCATTGAAAGGGAGTAGATCACACCTGAAAATAGGGTATAAAATACTGAAGCTCCCATCTTGGGCTCCTCCTGCCCCTACATCCCCATTCTCCCTTCACCCCTCTCTCTTTCTCAGATACTCATTTTGGGGAAAGCATCCCTTCAAATGGAGAGATTCACGTGGTAAGAAACTGAAGACTTCTGCCAATAGAAATGTAAGTAAGCTTGAAAGTAGATCCTCTAGCCCCAATCAAGTCTGCAGAGACTAAAGCCCAAGCCAGCATCTTAACTGTAACCTCCTGAGATACATTGAGCTAGAACCACCCAGGTAAGTTAGTCCAAGCTTTCTGATACTCAGAAACTATATGACATACTAAAGTTTTGTTGCTTTAAACCACAGAGTCTTGGCATTATTTGTTATGCAACAATAAATAACTAAGACCAGGCTGAGAGTTATGAACATTACCCTTAAATTGATAAAAAGCCTTTACAGGACTTGAAAAACCTAGACAACTATTTTCACATTGGAAAGGTCATTGGGTTAGCAGTTTGGAGGATAAAATGAAAGAAAAAAGGAGCTACCTGGGATGAGGCAGCCATAATAATCCAGTCCTGAGCAGATAAAGAACTGTACCAAAAAAACGAAAATGAAGGAAGAAAAAGATGTAAATTATATATCAATGAGCCCAGATTTCTAGTTTAGACAATTGGGCAAGCAGAAACAGAGTTAATGAGTGAGAGAATACAGGAAGGGGGTAGGATTTGGAATTTGCAGCAAAGATGATCCACCTAGATTTGAACATGCTAACACTAAGAGGTCCACCAGACATTCAAATGAAGAAGAGATACTTTGTATATATGGATCTGGGACTCAGAGCTGGTCTGGGCCATAACAGACATCAACATTGACATGAAGTCATGGGTTAGGATGAGCACAGCCAAGGGTAGTGTGTGGAGTAGGAACAGCAGGAAGTCAGCAGAACCAAAACCTGTTTACCAGTTAGACCCTATTCATCCTCCTCCTCCCCCTCCTCCTCGTCCTTCTCTTCCTCCTTCTTTAATCAGAAAGAGGGGAGGAGGAACAGAGGGAGAGGGAGAGAGAGAATCTTCGGCAGGCTCTACCCTGAAGCTGGAACTTGACACAGGCCTGGATCTCATAATCCTGAGATCCCCCTGAGACAAAATTAGGAGTTGGACACTTCACCAACTGAGCCACCCAGGCGCCCCAAGGCCCTACTCCTTCTAAACTCCATACAGACATATGGAGGATTTAGGCCCTTCTCTGTAGCGAAGGATTAAAACAATCATACTGTAAGATTTAAAAAAAAAAAATCACCCTTTACCCCACATACGCCAGAAGAAAGGAAATCATTAAGTATTCTGCAATCATTTTCATTTGCTTATTACTTTGCTTAAATCAAAGACGATTTCTATAAGTTTAGATGCTCCTGCAGAAATCCAAGCCTGCTCCTAACAATATAGATTAATTTCTCTACCAAGTCTCTAAGGAGATAGAGAACAGTGCTGTTATAGAAGAACCTCAACATAGGCAAGTTCCCTTGGAGAGGAGCTGTGCCCTAAAAGCAACAAATCAGATGAAAGAGAAGGATGTAAAATATCTCTATTAGTCAGCTCTCTCCAGAAAAATAGAATCAAAAGGGTGTGTGTGAAATCATACGGTATTTGTCTTTCTTTGTTTGGCTTATTTCATTTAGCATGGAGGTGCCAAAGGGGAGGGATATGAGGGGCTTGGTTGAAATGGGTGAAGGGAATTGAGAGGTACAAACTTCTAGGGCAAATTAATTAAGTCACACAGATAAAAAGTACAGCATAAGGAATAGCCGATAATATTGCAATACACTTACCACAGTATTTCAAAATGTGTATGATTACTCCAGTATGTTGTACACCGGAATCTAACTTAATATTTTATGTCAACTATACTTCAGTTAAAAATTTAAAGATTGTGTGTGTATGTGTGTGTGAAAATATCTATTGTGAGGAATTGGCTCATTGATTATGGAGGCTGGCAAGTTCAGACTCTGCAGGGAAGGTGAGCATGCTGCAGACCCAGGAGAGAGTCAGGGTTGTAGTTCCAGCCAGAAAGTCATCTGCTGGCAGAATTCCTCCCTGCTTGTGGGAGGTGAGGCTTTGTTCCATCCAGGTCTCCACATGATTAGATGATCCTCACCCACATTATGGAAGGCAATCTACTTTACCCATGAATCTCATTCAAAAAACCTCACAGAAACATCCAGAATAATGTCTGACCACACCCCTGGGCACTATGGCATCACTGCACTGACATGTAAAACTAACCATGACAACATCTGTGACGGGGGACAGCTGGGGACGAGCTGATGCCGACTGTTACTTATCATTGCATTTTTCTTTGCAGCCAACACAGAACTGTGTACAGTGCCCTGCATACAGTAGGCACTCAGCTAATGGTTCACGCTGACATTCATAGTCCCTCGCATATCCATTCATAGTTCCCGACATACGCAAATACAACTAATTTGATGAAGATGACAGCAACGTCACAGAGGGGGCTTTTTCTCC